>JAPKID020002703.1:0-13042 GCA_026931265.2 Tropidonophis doriae | reverse complement strand
AAGGGGCGAGAGAATCGACCCCTGCGGCACCCCGCACATAAGGGGCCTAGAGGTCGATCTCTGCCCCCCTGCCAACATGAATTGCGACCGACCAGAGAGGTAGGACTGAGAGGTAGGGACTGCAGCTGAGTAGAACATTATAACCCAAACAAGAAGCTTGGTCATTGTTTCTTTTCCCCGGCTCTTTCCTTTTCTATCTTTCATTACTAAGGGGAACTTGGAGTTCATATGTGCGGCACAATGGCTTAATCTCCAAAAGAAAGCAAATCAATGTATGCACAATGGTATTGTACACAGAAGGAATACTGGAATTGGGACTGCAAAGGCCAAGTACAACACTGAGCGGTTGTGGCCAAGTGGTTAGCATGCAATATTGCAGGCTAACTCTGCCCACTGCCAGGAGTTTGATTCTCACTGGCTCAGAGTTGATTCAGCCTTCCATCGTTCTAAGGTTGGTAAAATGAGAACCCAGACTGTTGGGGGCAATGTGCTGACTTAGAGAGGACTGTAAAGCACCGTGAAGCGGTATATAAGCCTAAGTGCTCTTGCTATTGACTTTGGCTGCCCTGTTCAGGTGCCAAGGAGAATCTGCTCTGTGTATGCTTATGTGACGGTCCGAATATTCAGAGGCCATAGAAGTGAAAGTGAAGACACTATTTAAGATTGTTTGGGAAGCTTTATGTTTTCCCTTATTCTCTGCCTGTCTTCTGCTTAACATTTGCTACGTTGTGCTTGGGAATATGTATGTGCGTGACTCTTGTCCTGCTTTTCAGAATGTGTTTTTATGGTTTTGGCCCACTGGGGCAATACTATATTATTGCTATAAACACCCTCATGTTTTTCTACTTATTCAAGCCAAAAAATTAATAAACTGCATTACTGAACTTTAAAAATATTTTTTAATTATTTGAATCAAGACAGCAACAAATCCAACTGGAATGGGATATAGTAAATCAAATGTTTCTCTGTGTCTGTGCCTGCATCTGGCTGCTTCTGACTTAGCTGGCAGCTTGTGTTGTTAGTATGTCAAATAGTGTTAAAGAATGCTAATAGAAAAAAGATTCTTTCTCACCCACTCTCTCTCTCTCCTGTCTGTCTGTCTGTCTGTCTGTCTGTCTGTCTGTCTCTGTCTCTCTGTCTCTGTCTCTCTCTCTCTCTCTCTCTCTCTATCTATCTATCTATTCAGAATTAATTATTTACAGAATTAAATTAATTTATTTAGCCTTAGACATCCTTATAGGGAGGTGCCATTGTTTCGTTTTTAATGTTCTTTTCTCCAATCTTTGTACAAGTTATCTAAGCGGTAGCTGATTCCAAGTTCCCATTGCCTCCTAAAGCCATAAAAAGCAAGTTTTTTCATCAAATTATTAAGACATTTCAAATTATTTCCAATTTAGTTCCATAGCTATGCTGCTGAATTTTTCCACTCAGACATTTGGAATAGGGCTGGTTTGTTTTGAACTGAAAACAAAGCATGTGCTCTATTCCGGGCACTTCCTTAGAACAGTGTTAAGCATGAAAGTTTGATACCCAAACTGGATGCTAGCATTCTCTAATAATAAATTCCAGATTCTAGAACACTATATGCATCAGGTGATAGGTATGAGATGAGAGACATTATAACCAGCATTGGAAGAAAAATCCAGTCCAGTTCCAAGCCGGGAGAAAGACGCTGGAAATAAAATGGAGGCAGGCTTCAGAAAAGAAGGTCTGAGTTTATTTGGATACCAGAAACTTCAGGGACAGCAGCATGTTTGTGGGGTGGCTGACAAAATGGTGTTGAGAGTAGGTGGGTTCTTATACATTCTTTGGGGCTTTATGATTGAGATGTCTGTTCCTGTGTAAGAATGTGTCCTTTAATATTTTAATGGCTGTTGCCAGATTACTATGAGGTAATGAAGGGGTCATGGTTGGCTCTACAGGCAAAAAGGTAAATGCAAATCCTAGGTGTTTGTCTGAGCTAATCATATCAGCTTTGGTTTTCCTAATTGTGTTGCTTATTTGGAATCTCTTTGCATAAGAGTGTATTGGCCCAGTATTTCTGAATGGATATAAAATCTCCATTCCTAAAGACCAGCTTCTTCAACCTTCTGCTTGAGGCTGTTTTCCTATGGTAGGAACATCTGGGCTGCTTTTTGGCTTGTTAAGATTTTGTCTCCTCTTCTCCTTTAGGGGAAATATTCTATCCTGCTTCTTTTTAATATTAAGAATAAAGAATATTTTAATGTGGGGAGGGGGGGCTTCCTACACCAGGGAGTTATTTTAAAGAGGAGGAGATTTTCTTTTAAAATCATATTTAAATGTTACCCATGTAGAGCAGTCATGATATTCCATTCTCTTCACTATCGGTTCAGTAGCGAGAGCGTGTGTGTGTGTGTGTGTGTGTGCAGAAGGCTCTGCGCATGTGCAGAAGGTCTGTGATGACATCAGGATGCATGGGTGAAGCCTTGCGGCGGCGCCACTACCAATTTGCCCGAACTGGTGTGAACTAGCAGCATACCACCGCGGATGTAGAGCCCTTGAGATAGGGTTAAACTAGAAACTGTTCCATGTGTGCTAGTTTGCTGACAAGCTGAATGTTTTCATATAAAGCATGGGTGTCAAACACAATCACATCATGGACGTATCGTGACATTTATTTGCCTATGTGGAGCCAGGGTGGATGTGACCTGCATGTGATGCCTCCAGCCTGCAGGCCACCAGTTTGACACCCCTGATATAAAGCAAGGATATCATGAGAATAGGAAGTTTGAACTTCCAATGGATACATTGAGGGTTTTGTGACCAATGCAAATCACACTGAGAAATTCTGAAATGCAGGAATCTATAGACTTGGAGGACTGTTAACTTCAAATTCTGTTTCCACTATTAGAAATCCTAGCTGTTTTAGACACAGTTATTCTAATAGCGTTATAAATGTTTCCATTTTAATAAAGCCATGTGTACGCAATCTTTATTTACCAATAAGATCACTATTTTCTGGAGAATTATTCTCGATTATACAACACTTCTGTTTTAACTACATTATACTCTCCTCAGAAGGGTGTTCAGTGGAAATTTATTCAGTCATTAAAGCATTAAAAATATAATCCTGATTATTTTATCCTGAAGTGAAAGAAATGAGGCACACCTACTATTTTACCCCAAGTTACTAGCACAGGCACAGTTCTGGGTAAACATATACAGCGTTGCGCCACAAACATTTGTTCTACTTAAGATTATTACATTTACTGTTATGGTCAGTTAACACCACACCCTGCATAGGAACAACTGCAAGAGAGATTGTTGCAAAATGTAAGAATACAGTGTACAATAAGACTCTTCAACTATGTGTAATTCTCAGGTTCTAAAGATGCCTTCACATGAGAAGGTTGTTGCAAACATTATTTAGCTTTCAAAAATAGTTTTCAAAACATTTCTCCTGTTGTACAAAAATATGTCATCTGAAATAGGTAAAGCTGGAAAAAAACATGCTAAGTGGGGGACATACAATAAATAATAATCTAGAGTTGTATTTCTTAAACCTTTTTCTTTCAGGACCTCTTTCCATTTTGAAGTCACAACAGCCTCAGAAAAAGGGACTTATGATCAATCCTTGAAATTACAACCTCTTCACCACTATCCCGGTCACTTTATTACAATCTTAACAACCATGGTAAAAATGTGTGTATGATGACCATTTAACAACCACACCACTTGGCAATTCCAGTCCCAATTGTGGTTGTAAGTCCCAGACTGAGTTTTATACACACACAATACCACAGACACACAGACACACACGTCTGTGTGTGTATGTGTGGTCCTCAACATATAACTCCAATGGAACCCAAAATTTCTGTTGCTAAACAAGACATGTATTAAGTGAGTTTTGCTCCATTTTGCGACCTTTCCCACCACAGTTGTTAAGCGGATCACTGCAGTGGTTAAGTTAGTAATATATATTTTTAAGGGAATCTGGTTACCCCACTGACTTTGTTTTTCAGGAGGTCACAAAAGGTGATCACATGGCCACTTGTGTGTGATCATAAGTTTGTGAAGATCCTGTAAGAAAAAAAATGTATTTCGATTTCTTTTCGATTTTATTTGATTTGTATACTGCGCCACTCTTCCAAAGGGACTCGGGGCAGGGCACAGGAAAGATAGAAATGCACATATAAACAAATACAGATAATAAATATATCATAAATACTCTAAAAACTTATTAAATTAACCCAAACCTGTGCTAAAACCAATTTAAAACCCCAATTATTAAAACCTAATTCAATTTAAAACCAGTCGATAGCATATTCTCGGAAGTTAGGCCAGGCCAGCTAAGTGAAAAAAGTGTGTTTTTAATTGTTGACGGAAGAGGCGGAGGTCTGTGATGTTCCTGAGATCAAGAAGAAGATCGTTCCAGAGGGCAGAGCCCGCCACAGAAAAGGCCCTTCTCCTGGGCATCGCAAGCCAACATTAGGCACCCGGAGCAGACCCTCTCTGTGGGAGCAGATCGGTCGAAGGGATGTATGGCACCCGGAGCAGACCCTCTCTGTGGGAGCAGATCGGTCAAAGGGATGTATGAGGTAGGAGGCGGTCTCGCAGATAACTAGGACCCTTGCCATGGAGCGCTTTAAAGATGATGATCAGCACCTTGAAACGCACCCGAAAGACCCCAGGCAGCCAGTGCAGCTCGTGCAGGAGAGGTGTTACATGGGAGTGCCGTGAGGCTCCCAGAATCCCCCACGCGGCCACATTCTGCACTAGCTGTAGCCTTCGGGTGCACCTCAAGGGGAGCCTCATGTAGATTACTGAAGAGCAGAATCATAATAAGATATACCCATCTGTCTTACTGAGGGTATCTAAGCACCAGATTCTAATTATGTAATTGTGCATTAAATATCAGCACTTCAGGGAACCTTTTCTAATGGCCCATCATTTTCAAATAAACACACAGAATTCATATTTATTGGACAATAGTTCCTCTTTGTATATGGAAACAGATAACACTCATCCTTCCAACTGGCAGTGGCTTAAGCAAAGAAGCCAAAAACTGAAGAGGCCATGGGGAACGAATGAGCTTTTTCCTTCCCAAGACAAGTTTCCTGTAAGTCAGGTTTCAGAACCGTGAAGCAAGACACACAAAGAAATCAGCATTGTTCCTGGCCAGGGGAGCTACACCTGAAGCCTCATCAAGATTTTAATGTCCAAGTATGAAACTTTTTAATGTTCCAAGTACGGCACCGTTGTGATGAAATATGATTTAAAATGCTTAAAGTGGATGGTGTTAAATCCAAGAAATGCATATGCAGCTGCCTTTGCCCTGAAACTAATAAGGAAACATCTGGCTCAAGTGGCACATCCCTGTCTCACAGTGGCTTGCCAGATCCCATGTTAAGATACAACTCAATGAGGCTACTGTAAGGCCTATATAAAGCCTGTGGTGGATATGAATGATCACTGCAGATACTGTTAAACTGCACTTGAGGCTAGTTAGATGAGCAAGCAATTGCTTACAGAACAGTCTCACTACAGTCAGCAAGCCACATGGCCACAAATGTGCTATTCACACAGAGTTTGAAAGCAGACAAGCAACTGGGCCAACGGATTGTTAATAAAGTATTCTCATTGTTGTTGTTGTTTTTCCAATACTTCTGACTAACCATGCAGTAGATCTTAAAATAGCCAACAGTAACATAAAGCAGATGTGCTGAGCTTTTAGCAAAAACAGGTGATCCGATTGAGCAGAAACCTAGAGCAGATCCCTAAAATCTTTCCACTCAAGGCAGAAGGAAGATGACTACTTGAAGAGGGGGGGTGGGATTGTTGCAATGCAGACACCACATTAAAATGTGATTATGGCCAGAAGAGACACACTAAATAAGTCATATCTCATTGCTGGATATGGATCATCAGTAATTTTCATACCGGTCTTGTAAGAGCCAAACCTAAATTTCTCCCACTGGCATAAAAATTGACAAACCCCAGACTGCATGCATAATTTAACCACTGCCAGGTCTGTTTTATATTTGTTTACAGAAAACCCCCACAAAGACTGTAATGGAATGATAACTAAGCTGAGCAATTCTACTGACATGTGAAGATAGAACAGGACCGAGAACAATTGCAATGGACACTTCTGCATTTTGAGTGCAAAGAGAGCTTTTGGCAAGACATGCATGTTCCCCGAGGACAAAGATTAGGAAAGGCAGGGAGGCTTACCTATAGAGATCAGAGGAAATGGCTGCAATCACAGTCCTATCTGGGCATAAGCTTTACTTGTTATCCAAGAGTGTTATGAGTGGGAAGGGGAGGGGGGGGAATCCATTATTACTGCTTTCTACATTCCTTTTCCCAGTGGCTCCTCTTTTCCTTCTCAATGCAAGGATGTGTAGGTTGATTCTAAGGTTATTTAGCTGTGTGAGAATCTAGAATCTTTTTTTAGACTTTTGGCTTTCTGAGGAATATAGTATTCAAGAGCACTGGGGCATTCTTTGAATGTAAACAACACAGTGCATATATAACATATGATGTATGGATGTGAAAGTTGGACACTAAGAAAAGCTGATCAAAGAAGAATTGATGCCTTTGAACTGTGGTGTTAGCATAAATTATTGCTTCTATCACAGACAGCCAGAGATGAACTGTACCAGAAAAATCACTAGAAGCAAAAATCACAAGACTGTGTTTGATTTACTTTGGCCACGTCATACGTGGAGAAATTTATTGGAGATTTATTGGAAATTTATTGGAGACGTCTAGGGTGCTAGGAATGATTAGTAGATCAAGAAGAAGGGCCAAGCAAAGAACTCGCTGGCTTCATACCATCAAAGCTGATACAAAGATGTACATCCAACAACTGAAAGAAACTGTGCTTGACAGGGTAGCCTTGGAGAGCACTTGCCTATAAAATCGCCAAGAGGCAGACACAACTACTTGTTGTGGTCCACCAATTGCCTACAGAGGTCTGACCCTCTGGTAGCAGAGTTGGACAGCAAGGGGTTTGGGGAGGAACATGGGCCAGCCCTGGAGTCCGGGGAAGCTCGGAAGAGGGCTCTGCATTGGAGGCAGAGAGGGGCAAGGACCATCTGGGAGTTATATGCTGCCTCCGGAGCCTCCATAGGGAGGCAGAGGAACAGGCTTCCTGCATTCCCAGTGTGCACATGCACAGACCTGCTAGAAGGCAAGAACAATTAAGACAGAAGGGATGACTCGGGAGTAAGGCTTGGAGGCGATTGACCCTCCCATAGGACATAAAGGACGAGCAAAGGCATGTAAACCTTTGCAGGAAGTAACTTGGTTCATGCTGGTCAGTTTATCTTCTGAAGCTCCATTTTGATCCTTTGCTCCATGTGGGCTTGCCAAGCTAATTGCCAATTAAGTCTTTGGCAGCATTTCAAGGAAGGCAAAGGTGAATGCTTATCAGCTTTATCCTCGAAAGACTTTGGCAGCCTACTGTAGGACTTTTTACAACTATTTGTGAGTCATTGTGGGCTGTGAATGAATATAATTCACAGCCTTTGAAATAAAAAAGGGGGTTTGGGACTAAGCATGTGCTTTTTACTGTATCAGAAAGCTTAGGTCAGAACACTACTATTATATATGTAACAACTAATACTAGCATCTGGTTGCTTTTCTCTCTCTCCATATTTACTGTGTCAAATAGATTATGACTCTACAAGAAGAAGCTGTCTTGTCTCATAGTTTCTGCATAGTGTTTAAAAAGAAAACTGGAATGGAAAGGGGGGAGGTTGTGTAAGTCAGCATCCTCTACGGAAAGAGCTCAAGCTGTATTTTACAATGACAACACATTAACAGTATAGTTATTTTATAGTGAAGATAATTTATCACCAATCACATGCAGCTTAGCAAGGAAAGGCTGTGTGGTGAACAGTCAATTTTTAATTTTTTAACAAAAAAAAAATATCTTAGCAAATTGCAGAGATACAATTATTTACACATTTTATTTGCATTGAAAAATGTATTTGAAAAATCTTCTCTAGTTGTGTATAACCACAGCATATTTTCAAAACACATGTAAATTACAGGGCTCTTTCAATTAATATACAAGAAATACTATATTTTGGTGGGTTTATGTATCATATCATATGCAATATGCAATATGATATCCATTTTAGCAAAAAAGAAACTTTAGTCAGGCTAAAAAATGTTCTATGACTAAACAGAATTAAGTGCAATTCATCCATAACCATATACTGTATTATTACAATCTTAAACTATGCTGGAATATGGTTCCCAGTAATAGGATATCTCCCAAACCAGTAAGGTTAATTGATCTGGTTATATTTCAAGCAGTTGAATTTTTTTGTTTGAACTTTTGTATAAATAAAGATAACATAGTACAAGATAGACTCATTAGAAGCACACTGGTCAAACAGAAAAAGCATTTTACAATTATTTAAAGGAGAAAAGAGAAGGCAGGAAAGTAGCCTTAAGCAATTGCCCTGTCCAAGTTTTTATAGCTGAGCTACAACATTTCTGTCTATTAACCATATATCTGCCTCTGCCTCTGCCTGCCTGTCTGCCTGCCTGCCTGTCTGTCTATCTATCTGTGTTTATGTCAAAGCATCTGGTATGTCCAAATATGGGAGGGAGGGAGCATACTGCTACCCATTTTGCCTTTCAGCTCCATCCTAGGAGTCTTCCAGGCAGGAAACCATATTTGTGTTGATAACTAACTAACTAACTAACTAACTAACTAACTAACTAACTAACTAACTAACTAAACAAACAAACAAATAAATAAATAAAGGGAGACTAGTATAGATCTATTTCAAGCTATTTAGCTCTCATCAGCTAGCCATACCCTTCCTGGGATTCGAACCTGAGCTATTTACATGTCAGGCAGTTGCCTTAGCCATTAAGCCACAAGCTCTACTCCCTAGATCTATACTAGTCTTTCTTTCTTTCTTTCTTTATTTATTTATTTATTTATTTATCAGCACAAACGCAACACAAAAATGGTTTCCTGCCTGGAAGGCTCCTAGGGTGGAGCTGAAAGGCAAAAAGGGTAGCAGTATGCTCCCTCCCATATTTGGGCATACCAGGTGCTTTGACATAACACACACACACACACCCCCATTGTTTATGTAGTGCATATTGGAGGTGGTGACCCTTTGAGAGCTGTATGCAATGAAATCTCATTTTAATATATGCCGATTAGTGTACATTCAAAGTGACAATAAAATTATTATTCTATTTTATTCTATTCTGTTCTGTTCTGTTCTGTTCTAGGTGAGAGAGTGATTAGCCCAAAGTCACCCAATTGGCTTTCATGTGGTATTAGAACTCATAGCCTCCTGGTTTCTAGTCTGATGCCTTAACCACTAGATTAAACTGGCTATATTAGAACACTAGATTTATACCAATAGACCAAACTGACTAACTGCTCTTGGCTTACCATGTGAATAAACAACTGGGAAATTTCCAGATGCTCACCATTGACTATGCAAGTTAGAATTTTCAGTTGTTGTGCACCTGAATTGTTTCATGACACAATCACAAAACTTGAAAGATCAGAATACCAGAAGCCCTTAGATTTTTGGAATATTTAGATAACCCCCAAATCTCATCCATTATATTCTTCCAAAACATAATGAATGTCAGGGTTCAAGTAACACCCCCAACAGAATCAATAACAATGTTGTATGACTACACAGCCCACATTGTCTTCCCACATCTTGCCCACTGTGGCAGCTCTGAAGACTCCAATTAAAGATGCCTCCAGGGCTGATTACTGAAAGACAACACTGTGCTTACGACTGCTATGGGGTATTTTGCTTTTTAAAGCTACTCATAAAAGAGTATAATAAGCATACATTTAAGAAAGGACGAGGAACAGGTTCCAGCAAGGTTTCTAAGGGAGAGGCAACAGGGGACAATTATCCCAATTCTCATCCAAAATTGTGCTCAGTATATGAAATTATCAAATGAATAAATTGAAATTTATTTCAGTAAATTGAAATCTACATGGATGGAAGTAAGTAGTGGGGTCCACCAAGGCTCTGTCAGGAGCAGTTCTTCCAATTTCTTGACTGGCCAGAAAATTCTCCTCATGGCCCTGGTGAAGGAAGTCAACTAGATACGCCCACAGGAAATGAGGCCACAATTTTTCACTTCTAAAACTAGTGTTGATTGTTTTACTGTTCTGTATTTTCTCTATGATAAAACAATAAATCTATTTTTAAAAAAGCTAGTGTTCGAGGGTCTGATGTGGTCTAAAGTGAATCCAAAAGGGGTTCTTCCTTCAGCTGCATCAGAGCAATATTTCAACATTTTGTTTTGCAGCCCTAAATGCTGCTGCCTTCTCTTACTATTCTCCCTTTTGTTGGTGGTACTCATAAAAGTTTATCTTACCTTGATTCTATCTGCATCTGAATTAGCACTGAGGGAAAGGACACAGTGAAATATAAAGCAGGCACATGGGAAACAAGAATGGAAAGCCAAAGCAGAGCCAGGGAGAGAACTTCTGGCAAATCAGCCTCCTGGTCTTCTCCTGCGTCATTCCTCTCAAATGCTGTGTTGTTGTTGTCATTAGTTGTGTCTGACCCATGGACAGTGTTCCTCCAGGCCTTCCTGTCCTCTACCACTCAAATGATCTACAATTAATTAATGCAGTGGATTTGAATGCACAGGATAGCCACATTAAAATTTATTGCAACACTTAATCATCTACCTTAAACTTGTAGCCTGCTTGGATGATTTTTGCTTTGGTTTTATTGTTAGTTTCATTGAACTTATCAGTTAAATTATTAAAGATCTGTCTCTCAAGAACATTTCAGATCATAAGGGAAGGAAAGTCTTTCCTTTCCTATAGCAAATCTAAAAGTGCAGCACTGATGCAATTAAGATAGAGATGGATCTTAGGGTTTCCAAGGTAAGTAAATACATATTTGTGCAAGATTTTGCTATAACTTTGGTTCCATATGACATTTTCCCCATCCTTAACCCCTTACTCTTTTTTTAATTGTTAATAGAAAGTCAATGTTTTTTGCACGTCGCCCTATATTCCATATCAGATGAATATTTCTCACTAAGGCCATTTCCTTTCCAGTGATTTATATTGTTATGGCAACATAAGACCTGTCTTGATTATTGTTATGCCGGCACAGGAATGGTTGGTTGATGCTATAAATCACCAAAGAGGAAAATAGCCTGCATAACTGAGGCCAGGTCACAATGGTTATGCTGTGAAGCAAATTTGAACAAGGACAGAACAGAAGGAGGCTATGTGTGGGGCAGCAAGTACAGAATCCTCCCCCTACCCTTAAAGTTGCTCCAGCTGTTAATTGATCTCTCTTCTGCAAGCAGGAATCCCCACCAATTCTGGTTTTAGGGGAAATGCTTACTTCTCCTCCTACTCACTCAGTGCTGTTGCTTGAAGCCAAAATGAATATGCTCAAAGCCAAGGACATAATGGAGCTCAGGTAACACTGTCAATCAACCTCTGGAAATATGCTTTCCTCTATCCACCTGCCTAAGCCATTGCCTTGTTAAGTCAAGGGGGGGGGAAGGCCAGAGTGCTGTGGCCTTTCTAGTCTGCTAACCTTGGGCAATATAAAGCACTGGCAATCTGAAGCTTTGAGAGAAGAGGAGGGCAATTTTCCCTCCCATGACACTCTCTGCTCTTATGAGAATTGAAAGGAAAGCAATTGTGTGAGGCAAACATATATTCACACCTTGCTCAGAATGGGTAAAAAGTGTAAAAGCAAGAATGAGAAGCAGGATACATGACAGGGGTGGGTTCCTGCCAGTTCTAACCTCATCTATAGAAGAGGTTCCACAAATCTACAGTGCCGTTTAGAACCGGTTCCATCTCCCTCCTCCCACCCTTCCGCACATCATCAAGATGAAGAGCAAGAGGAAGAATTCTGGGAGTTGAAGTCCACAAGTCTTAAAGTTGTCACATTTGAATACCCCTGGGTTTTTTTTCTCTAAAGGGTTAGGGGTGCAAGGGTCTTGTAACTTGACAGCTTTAAGACTTGTGTGCTTCAAATGCCAGAGTTTCTGAGCCAACATTTTGGTTGCGAAGCAAGATTGTTGTTAAGTGAGTTTCACCACATTTTACAAGTTGGCCACGCCCACCCAGTCACATGACTTCCAAGCCACTCCCACCCAGTCACATGGCCAGCAAGCCACTCCCACAAAACAGGTCACACCTACAAAAGAGATGTACCACTAGTACATGAGGAGCAGTACGCTAGGCTTGTCCCTTATGTGCTTCTCTCTGATTTCATGATGGGTTCAGAACTGCACCAAAATATCTAATGGTGCCCTGGAAACATACTTTTTGCTTGCTAAAACAGATTTTACTTTCTCTTCCCAAATGTGGAACCAGCTCAGCAAGGTTGCAGTGCTGCATATATTAAATTTTTTTGAGACATTTCAAACGTTTTATAAATTCTCTCACAAGAACAAACCACCCTGAACTGAGCTGCTTGGATCAATCCAAATTAGCCGGACTGTATGCTGCAATGCTTTATAAATAAAAATAATGGTACTAATCTGTTCATCCCAGATTACAGGAGCTATTGATGTCACAGAGAGTCCTGGAGAAAATATTCTGTCTATTGTTATTTCAAAAATTTAGAAAAAAACCTCGGCCATGAAGAAATAGTGCTGTCTTCTTTCCTTCAAATAGCCATGGATCACAGCAAAGACAGATGATATTTTCCTACTAAACACATAACGGAGGAAGTGAATGGAGGCACTGATTACCAGATGCATCTCAGAATTCACTGAAGTGTAATGAAGTTAGCAAAGAAAAGGAGCTCATTTGTAATGCAGACCTGCCACAGTATTAGAGTAATGCATGATATTTTCTTGGCATGCAGGGTAATCTCTGCTCAGGGACTCATGTGCAGTAATGTGAGACAAATAAAGTATGCACCATTCTTGTTCTGATTCAGAAAGGCTCAAATGGCTAGACACATCTTAAAAAGAAATGATTTCCATTCCAATCCACTTAAACCAAAAGGGATAGATAGATAGATAGATAGATAGATAGATAGATAGATAGATAGATAGATAGATAGATAGATAGATAGAT
>JAPKID020002702.1:0-13042 GCA_026931265.2 Tropidonophis doriae | reverse complement strand
GAGAGAGAGAGACAGAGAGAGAGAGAGAGAGAGAGAGAGAGAGAGAGTAGGTGGGTAGGTATATAGAGGATGGAGATAGAGAAATACAGTAGGTAGGTAGGGAGGGAGAGAGAGTGTACATAGGTAGGGAGGGAGAGGGATAGAGAGAGAGAAATACAGTAGATAGGTAGGGAGAGAGAGAGAGAGTACGTAGGTAGGTAGAGGGAGAAAGAGAGAGATAGAAATACAGTAGATAGTATTTGATGTATAAGACGCGCCCAGATTTTCAGCCTCTTTTTAGAGGAAAAAAGGTGCGTCTTATACTCCAAAAAATTTGGTAACTACCACGATTCACTTAACAATTGTAGTGATTTGCTTAACAACAATAGCAAAAAGGGTCGTAAAATGGGATATGACTCACTTAACAACTGTCTTGCTTAGCAATGGAAATTTGGCTCAATTGTGGTCACACGTTACAGACTACTTGTATACTCAGCTTGTTTTCTAGGTCAGAGTCTTGACACAAGCAATGAAGCGTGTGTGTGTGTGTGTGTGTGTAGGGGTTTGAACAACTGTGGCTATCACAGAATGAATGATGTGCTTCCTTTCAAATTGCACCTATATACATCACTTGCAGTCAGGGTTTAGATCCAAACTTGGTACAGAGGCCATGAGAGTATAATTAGATGGATGATCTCTATTGGAAGACAGGCAAGGAGAGGGCAATTGTGTTAATATTCCTAGATTTCTTGACTGGGAGATACCCGCTTAATGCTTTGGGGTTCTACTGATTTATTGGATTTGCATCTGCCACAATCAAAAAGATCCATAGGGGTCCCATGAGTTTGTATTGCTTAATACCAACATGAAGCTGCTGAGAAGGATCATATTGTTTTGGAGCCAATTGCCCAAATGCTAATGATATTCAGCTACACTTTTTCTTTCTTGCAACTAAAAATTCTGTTGAGAAGTCAGAATTATAACCTCAAAAATGGGCCCAGACTCTCCATTAAGTAACTGATTTGCAGTCTGAGGGTCCACCTAGGACTAGCATTAAGACTAAGCAGCTTCATAAGAGCTGTTGCAGGGAAAGTTTTTTTTAAAAAATCACCTCCAGCATCTAAACCAGCTGTGCCTATCCCCAAAGATTGATGAAATGATTGATTAACTTTCAATTTTTGCAAGATGCACGATGCTCCTTGTGAGACAGTCGTGAATGACATACTGGAAAGTGCAACTAGCCCACAATATGGCAGCCTAGGTGTGTGGTGAGCCATGGTGGTGCAGTGGTTACAATGTGGTATTGCAGGCTACTTCTGCTGACTACCAGCAGTTCAATTCTCACTGGCTCAAGGTTGATTCAGCCTTCCATCCTTCCAAGGTCAACAAAATGAGGACTCAGATTTTAGCGGCAGTAGGCTGACTCTGTAAACTGCTTAGAAAGAGCAGTAAAGCACTGTGAAGCTTATATGTCTAACTGATATTGGTAGTGAGCGGTACCATTTGAAAGTACCATATCAATCTTATGCTGAAACCAGTGTACCAGTTGCTATAGTTTTTTGAATCCTAAATATACTTACTTTGATATGCAAAGTTTTACCGAGCTTAGGCCCAAATCACTAGCAGGACTGCTTACTCACACACCTATAAAGGTAAAGGTTCCTCTCACACATATGTGCTAGTTTTTCCCAACTCTAGGGGGCGGTGCTCATCTTTTGGCGCTCCCTGAAGACGATCTCTGTGGTCATGTGGCCAGCATGACTAAACACCGAAGACACACAGAACGCTATTACTTTCCCACCAAGGTGGTTCCTGTTTTTCTACTTGTATTTTTATATGCACACCTATTATTCCCTGCAAAGACAGGACTTTGGTATATTGCACACATTTTGTTTTATATGGTATGGTTTCTGGCTATTCTACAGAAAAATTATTTGCTCCTTCTAGGCAATTTTAGGCATACTATCAAGAGCATTTAAAAATAATTCAAGAATTGCTTCCTCAGTCTCTTTAATGCAAATTAATTAACTGAAAACTACAGAATTTATATTAGGGTACTTCTGGAAAACTAACATCAATGGTCTATTAACATTCCTCACCCCACCTTGTTTTAGTGTACAAACATTCTAAGGCGGGGAGGGGGGGTGACAGAGACTGTTTCAAACTATATTTAACATCTAAATTATTTCACTAGGAACACATACAATGCAGAACGGAAATAAAAATAGATCTGTAATTTAATTGTGGGCCAGATAGCAGCACATTACATACTTTCTTTGAAGGAAATTAGGAGTTAGAGCCTTTATGTAGACTCAAGCAATAAAATTAATAAATAAAATAATAAATAGAAAAAAGGGAGTTTCTGATACTTTTGTCACCATCTCTACAATATATCTTTTATTTAAAATGCAAAGGCATTTTCTATTGCAATGTCTAAGAAAGTAATATTTCTTTCAAGAGTACAATATTTATCCTACAAAAAATGCTTAGAAGGAGCACAACCCAGTAATTTTGTTACTTATTTTACAAATCTCAGTATTTCACGGTTGAAGGCTTTATGGTTTTGAAACATAATGAACTACCCACATAATTCATAGTGATATAATTGTAAAAAACTAAAAATTAAAATACTTTTTGTGTCACACCCACCTTTGATATTTAAGCCAAAAGCATTAATAGAAACACTGGCATGGACCTTAATAAAGTACTACAATTTTTTAAGATAACACAATATTAAGAATAAGAATTTAGTTATTTAGACGCATATTGTCCAAATAAAGACACATATTGTCATATATTTCCCAGGTAAAACAGACAGGAAGCACAACCAGATGGGCTAACTCTCCTTTATTGTAAAGCTACAATATATTAACAGAATCTTACAAGTTTGAAAATACAAGTCTCCCAGGATCTCCATAACAGCCTTAAGAGCTATGGAGGGTCCGTTCAGAGTTTCTTCTGCTGTCCATTATGCAGCTGTGAGCTATGTCCTATCTGACCTTGACAGCATTTTCTTGTCCTGATTTGCAAGGTTTTTTTCACATGCCATTGCATATATACTGTCATATAACCTGCACAGTATTTATTTGTCATATGTGTTATATGACTTAGTGGTTAAGGCACCAGATTAGAAACTAGAAAAACCATGAGTTCTAATCCCACTTTAGTCATGAAAGCCAGCTGGGTGACTTTGAGCTACAGGTGGTCACTGTAAGCCTAACTCACCTCACAGGGTGGTTGTGAGGAAAACAGGAGTAGGAAGCAGTATTAGATACATATTTGTTTATAAAAATAATAAAGGTGGGTCTGCACTAATTATTAATTACTCCCTAAACCAATCTGTTTAAGCATATAATACAAATGAAAATTTCCATTTATCAGAGACAAATTAGAAAGTACTGGAAGAATGAAAGAAATGAGCAGACTAGCCAGCTATTTAGGCACAACTAGGGAAACAAAAAAGTAAAGTTAGTTATTATCTCTCAGCCTTGCTTTCATTAGTGTAACTAACATTAATAATGCTTTTCTGGATAACAGAGTAATGTGACTTGACTTAGCCATACACTCCAGGCTTCAACTGGATTCTACGAATATCTCCCCAAAACCCATTGAACAAATTAGCCTGTCTTCCCTGCTTTCACAATTTCATTTCAGTTTTTGCCACACTCTGTAACTTTAGATAAAAAGGGAAATGTCCTGGAAGTGTTCTGATTTCCACCTTCCAGCAGTGTATTCAACTGGTAAACAAGTATGTTATCACTGACATAAAAGAAGAACAGATACTACATTTCTCTCTATTGCATGATCTCTCCCATGAAGACACAATATTTGCTGGCAAAGACATTGTTTGCTTTTTTTTATCAAGTTTCTTGCACAAAAAGAGGAGGGTATGAAAAGTGTTATGCTAGTATATTCAACACTCCTTGTCCAACGGTTAAATATTGTGATTGAAGTTCTCCTCAATTCTACATTCATTCTCCACCTCCTCCTATAGCTTGCTTTAAGAAATCCCCTCAACTCTCTAGCAAAAAGGGGGGGGGGGAGTGTGTATGTGTGATGGAAGCAATTCTACTACTAATAACTAGCTACATTTCATACAAGGTGGCATGTGGAAGGGTCTATATATGGTTTCTTCAAAGAAGACACAACGCAGATGCAAAAAGTTGTAAAAGACTTTATAGTCATTTAATACACCTACCCATCCCTTCCACAGAATGGGACTCTAACATGCCGCAAAGCATTAGCCTCAAGCATAAGTTGCATTTCCATCAGTTCCTCTGACAGCTTTAAAAAATACATGGCGGGTGTTTGCTTATTATACAGAAATGTCGGTATTGTGCATTTTCATACAATTCTTTTAAAATTTCAAATGATTCCATTTCCCTAAAGACATTGGGAACTCTGGTCAAAATATTAAGGCAAACAGCCATCACACTATAGCATTTCTGACTAATCTCTAAACTTTTTGAAGCTCTTTAACGCTAAATTGTTCTGATTTTTTTTTTCCATTTCAAACCAGCATTAAAGGAACAAGACAACTTTGATTAATTTATGGACCTCCAGAACATTGAATACAGTACACAGTACAAGATACACTGGATAGACTGGTTTTTAAAAGCATTTTATTCTTGAAACAATTATTAGTTTCCAATTTGCTATTGGGCACAAAGAAAGTCCTGCTGAAAATATGTAAAGCCTCAAACACTCTGCTGGAAAAAGTAAACAAAAAACAGTCAAGATGGCATTTGTATATTTGTTGATATTGATACATATACCAAAGGGGAGGAGCCTAGATGTCCCTATGATGACCTCCAACTTCCTGTTTCTTTCCTTTCTACAGATGCCTCTGAGATCAAGATATTTGAGCAAGTTCAGCCTTCTGTATCAACAGCTTAGTGGTTGATGTCAATTCTTTTCATATGTCCCTAGCACTGTGATGGCGAACCTATGGCACACCATCAGCTCTGGCATGCACATGATTTTCGGCCTTCTAGAGGGCCGGGGAGGCCATTTTCACCCTCCCCAGGCTCCGGAAGCTTTCCTGAAGCCTGGAGAGGTGAAAAATGGGCCCATGGGCCAACCGGAATTGGGCCCGTTTTTTGCCCTCCTCAGGCTTCAGGAAATCCTCTGGAGCCTGGGGAGAGTGAAACTCCCCCCCCTGCACATGTGAGAGTCGTGCGCACATGCACTGAGTGGGGGTTGTATGCGCATGTGCAGGTATGCAGGGAGCATTGAATTATGGCATGCGTGCACACACAATTTTGGCATGCCTTTACAAAATGGTTCACCATCACTGCCCTTATGGGTTCAGGTTGGCCTGGGACAGCAGGACAAATAAGTCATTTCTTCTAGAGCTCCCATTCAAAGAAGGCCAAATTTACTCCTCATTATCCTAAAAAGTACCATATTTTAAAGGAAAGTATATTACTCTCTGAATCTTATGATTGCTGTTTTCCGAGGGCGGGGGATTGTCAGGCTCGAAAGATCAAGTCCACACATAAAGTTCCAGTTAAAACTGATTTATTGCTAATCATGCCTAATAATAAGCTTGGAGTTAAATAAGCATCCATTTAATCCAAGAGTGGATGGACTTAGTTTGCTTGTGGCTACACAGAGATTCTAGGCTGATTCCTCTTTTGACTACACTTCAGGTTTTGCCATTTCTTCTCCTACAGGGATAGAGATTTTCTCTTTGTATATTTATGTCATGACACTATGACAAATGATTTTATTATCCTACAAGCTGCCTAAAAAAATTGAATTAATATTTAAAAAGCAAACTCTAAAGCCAACATATTTGTTTTCAACAAATTTATTCTTTGATTTAAAATCCCAAACTCTAAAATTAATTTAGAAAAAGCATTTCAAGTAAAAAAAGAAACACCCAAAGGCTGTTTAAAAAAAAAAAAATCCAGGTCTGCTTCTGAAGGGAAGGAATATACAGTAATATAAATATTAAATTGTAAAACTGTGAAATGGTCAGTGCCACTTCATTCAGTAACCAGATAATATAAAATAAATGCTTAAACAAATTATTGTGTTATGAAATTACTGTAGTCAATCAACTTTAAAATTACCAGAACATGTAACATTTTTAAATGAATTCTACCTTCATGAAACCTTTCCAATGAGCTTGCCTCCAGAGGAACTTTTAAATATTGAAGAATATTCTCAAATATGTTCTCCACTGCAAAATTAATACACGGTAAAAGCAAGCCATTCTGATGGGATTACTGTAGATTCTTACACTATACCAACATGGCTTAAAGAGCTGGGGAAGATCATTACCAGTAATCAGTAGGCTGGGAAAAATGTTTGACAGCTATACTGTCTTCCACTATATGGAACAATTTACACTTTCTCGAGGATCAACTGGTTCATTTTGAATTACCAACACAGGAAGAGCCATCCGGAGCATCTGATTCTTTGGCAAGAGCTGTTCAGAAAGGAAAAAAGGGAAATCATGGGAAATCCTTCAGTAATCCTATTTGAAACACTTCCATACATTTTCTGACTGGTCTCCCAGCTCAATAACTTCCAGAAATACTGAGTTATGAAGAGAAGGAGGAGGACTGGGTTATAGAGGGAAAAGGTCACATTACAGTATCAACCCCAGTAGGAATAGAGAGGAAGAACTCTAGACAAGAAGATAGAAGAGACCACACACAAGGGAAACAATTTCTAACCTCAAAAAAAAGAATGGACAGTTGCTCCCTATTGAGCTCTACAGCCAAGAGGAAAGAGTTGAAAATGGCAAACGATGAAATTCTTTATAATTCCAACTGAAGAAAGAAATGAAAATTCACACACACACACACACACACATACACACGTCCTCCAGATCCTCAGAAGGAAAGGATTGAGAAGGCTGAAGGCATAGCTCCAATTGATGAAACAGTGAAAATGGAAGGAAAAGCACAACAACGTCCCATTGTCTCAGTCTTCCATGATGTGAAGGAGTAAGGAGGCAGATGTTCCACTGAGGGAAGTGGTAAAGATTGTTATGGTCTGCTCCTGTTCTTCTGAAGCAGAGGCTGGAGGGCCTGATCTGACAAGTTGTCAGGCTCAAACATCAGGAGGCAATCAATTATCTTTGAAGCCAATAACAGAGGCAATGAACAGGAGCAGATGATGGCAGACTCAAATAGTATGGAGCCAGATTCTGGCAGGTCACCCAGAAAAAGGGCATGCTGGCAACCTTGAATGACGAAGCAAAGGCAATCAGCTTGGCAAGGATGACAATGATCTAACTGAACAGTGCCCATAGCTGGAGCTACTTAGCAGTAGTTACCAGGACCTTGGTGTCCACTGTAAACAAGCCCCAAAATCAGACCTACATTCCTGAATCTTTACTCTCTTGTCAAGGTTTATGACTCAAACTGGCTTGTGGAATTCCTTTGTGTTTCAATCTTCGGCTGATACAGAACATTCTTGTTTCTCTGTCCCACCTCACCCCTTTTATCTGGACCTGCTTCCCATTAACTGCCAATCTTTTAACCCTAACTCTTGTTGTGGCTACAATTCTGGACTATAAACCTCTGGGGATATTTTCCCCCTGGACTCTGCTTCAAGCTGCATTGGCATGGCTACCCTGGCTACCAGACAAGATCTCACCTTCCGTGGAGTTTGTGCCTGAGTGTTTAAGCCGAGCGTTTGGCTGTTGTGTTCATTGTCTGAATTACAATCCCATTATTAAACTAGTTGCTACTTGCTACTCTATGACTGCTCAGTCAAGAAAAGGATAAAGAGAAAAGGAGAGATAGTGTAAGAATTGAAGCCTGTGAGGCAGGAATCTCGATTCTCATGCTTGAGACAACCATATTGTAAACAAGGGACAGAAGGCAGAAACCCTCAAAACTGAGCAGTTACACAGCAGTTGATTCAAAAAAGGTGAGAAGGGCTCTAGAATGAAACCTGGAGACTAGCATACACAGCATGATTCCACTATATTATTAGACAAAATATATATTTTTATATATGTGACTTCTTAATTTACCCTGCAGGAAATCTATACATCCAAACTTCTTGTGTCTGCTTGGGACCACAAAACAGAGATAGTGTTTAATTGCTTTACTGACTCTGAAAGCCATCTTTGCCCCAAAAGCCTCCAAAACATTCAAAGAGCCCTAGGAATACAGGTTTCAAAATAGTGCCATAACAGAACATAAACAATGTTAAACCTATATAATCCACTTCTGATTCATCAGGATTGCTGGCCTAAAGTATAACTATTCAAAATGCTGTATAGCAGTGGTGGGTTTCCAAATTTTTTACCACCAGTTCGCTCTCATGCTCTCGCGCATCCAGACAGGTGGGTGGAGCCTCCCACTACTACCGGTTTGCCCGATCCAGGCCAAACCGGAAGCAACTCACCTCTGTGTAGACATAACTGGGAGGTATTTTCTCTGGCTGGTAAAAAATTTCAAGTAGATTATTTTGTCATGGAATGCTCTATAACAGAATTACAAACTTTAATTTTTATAGCACAGTCTGAGCTAATAAAACATGGCAAAGATTTTTATTCCAAGAAAAGCAATTTAATCTGTTACGGTAAAAACAAAAATAAAAATGCAATCTAGAATATGTCACCAATATTTTTGTTGTGATCCCAACACATCTGAAAGTGTACTCCTATAAAGAGCTGTAATCAAATAAATCTTCTACTTCCATAATAAAACTTTCTATGGAATGGGGGAAGGGCTGTCCATTTTTTATACAACTAAAGAAATCTACTAGTACCTAAAACACTTGGAATTATGCTATTTCATCTCAACAGCACACAAAATATGGTAGGCACACCAATTACTGAGTAATGCCTATTTTCATATCTCTGGAGCAAATTTCTAGCTTAGTATCTTTGGACATGCAAACACCTGTAATTATTCCTTTCAGTTAAACTTTACCTACTAGAAATCATTATACCTATATAAACAGGCAAGACCACATAAAATCAGCATTACGTAACAGCCAGTTCAATTTATTTTTAATATGTGAAGTGTTTCTGACAACGTCATTGGAAACATATGTAGCAGGATTTGATTTTGATCGCTTTAGGATATATTTGTTAGATGATTAATCAAGGGGCTTCTGTATTAAAACAGAAAAGAGAACTCATGGAGCTAATAAGACTTACAGAACAAACACTCCGCAGTACATGAGCCCCTTAGTAATCCTCCGAAAATCTCTCTACAAGGCTGAAGGCCCTCTGAGAAGCGCAAAGGTGGTGCTGAAAAATTTGAGTCACCTTCAAGGAACCTCTGCTGAATCAGACTCTTCTTCAACCAGAAGACCCTCTTATATTAATAAAAAAGCAAGTATTCATCCAGAAAGTTGCCTCCATTTAATATTAGTCAATATATAACATTTCACTGATATTTGTAGCTCAGGGTTGAGTTGTGAGGTCCTTGATGGTCTATCAGCTTGGGAGGGGGGTGGGGGGTGTTGCATATGTTCCATTACCATACTAGGTAATATTATAAGTGCTGAGTTTGGTAATGAAATATCTGCAGAAAAAGGGAGGAAACCCCACAAGTTCAGGGAGCATCCAATGTGTAGAACTGGAATTATGTAGATAAGATCAAAGATTTATCAGTATGGTTGCCTACCCAGGTTTTACATAAAGTGTCATTCATTAATTCTGAAATCAAAATATTTTTATTAAGCTACTGCATCCCATTGATTTAATTAAATTAATTTAATTGCATCCCATTTAATTAATTGCATTAAGAACTGTTTAAACAGGTCTTCAGGAATATAGATGCTCCAAAAAATTACAATGCAATCTGAAATTCCAAGAGAAGCAAAAAGATTCCATTGTGGAAAGTAATATCTGTTTTCTACCATTTTTGTTGCGTGTTAATGGCTGCCAAATTGGTTTTTGTTGTTACTTTGATCATTTTTCACATAAAATGTAAATCTGGACTGCAAAAGTAGGAGAGCATCCCCATTCTTTCTCGCCCAAGGAAAGAATTTCCAGAGACAAAAGTACAAGCCCACAATAGTGATTTCAAATAATATCCATTCTCGGTGTTAAAACTACATCTACGAAACTTATGAATAAATATTCCATTATAGTCATCATGAATTCTGAAAAACTCTACTGCAGGGGATAGTAACTTACAGTCTGTGGTGGGTTCCAGATCCTATTGCAACCGGTACACTGCAACGGGGCTGGGCATCCACCACGTGCACGCATGCAGCGTACGCATGCGTACTTACCACCCGCGATGCTCCAGCTGCTCAGCAGAGCATCACACAGGCTCCGTACACTCCGTGCACATGCGCAAATGCCCTGATTGGCTCAAATAAAGGTAAGGAGGGCGGGCCCTCCGGAGCACTGTACCGTAACAGTACCTGGTGCTCCCAGCAGACACTGGTACACCCGTACTGGGGCATACCAGTCATATCCCACCACTGCTTACAGTAAAGCTCAGACATAAGATACACCAGATTTGAGTGATATGAACCAATTACATAAACAATGTGATAACTATTTTTACTTGTATTACTTAGGGAAATTTTAAGCTAAGCCTCTCTCCCTTACGTGTGAAATGCAATAATGCATTTGCGTTGTTTTTTAATCAACCAAATGCCATTAAAGTATAAGTGTTCAATTGTAACTTTTTTTGTTACCTGTAAATGTATTTATTTACTAACTATACAGCTTTTCCTTTTAACAGTAGGTTTTAACCTACTATAGTGCATCCACATACAAATTCCACTTAAGTAATTATTGGTTTGTGTGGAGGCTTTTTGTTCTCCCTATTCTGTAGAATGAGGCACCATGGCTCAGCGGTTAAAGACACTGCACTTGTCAGCTGGAGAACTGACAGCCCAGGTTCGAGACCCGCGCTCCACGCAACAGGATGAGCTCCTGTTACTTGTCTCTGCTCCTACCCACCTAGCATTTCAAAGCATGTAAATGTTAAGTACCGTACTTTTCAGATTATAAGACCCCTGAAAGGGGATGGAAATGTTAGTGCGTCTTATACATCAAATATGGCCATTTTTGGCTTCCTGAAAACCCACTCCGCATGTCTGTTTTCAGCAAAAATGGGGCACATAGAGGGCTTGGGAGGCCTGCAGAGTACTCCTGCAGGCTGGAGAGAGGATAAACGGCACACATTGGGGGGAGGGGGGTATGGGAGGCCAAAAACGAGGCTGTTTTTCACCAAAATGGGGCACGCAGAGGGTTTGGAAGGCCTGCTCCTGGGGGCTGGAGAAAGCAAAAATGGCACTCCTGGGAGGTTTGGGAGGCCAAAATGGGCCTGGCTTTTACCTGTTTTTCTCAAAAAAACAGGGCGCACAGAAGGCTTGGGAGGCTTGCAGGGTGCTCCTGGGAGCTGGAGAACAAAAATCGGATGCACGGAGGCCCAAAACTATTTTTTTTCCTTGTTTTCCTCTTCAAAATCTTGGTGCATCTTATACTCCAGTGTGTTTTATAGTCTGAAAAATACAGTAAATTAATGGATATCACTTTGATGTGAAGGTAACAACGCTTCATAACCTTTGACCTATAGTTATGTCATATGACCACAGAAGCATCTTTAGACAATGCTGGCTCCCTCGGCTAGAAAACGGAGATGAACACTGTGCCCTAGAGTTAGACACAACTGACAAGGAAACTTTTTATTCTGTAGAACCATGTGTTATCTGCTTACTTTGGCCAACAGAATCACATTAATTTTACCAATTTTTTTTTAATGCAATGCTCTCTTTTTCCTTCTGTCTTTACTGTTACTCCTTTAAGGTAACAGGAGTAGTAGTAGTACCTACCATACTCAATGCCCATAAAGATCATTAAAACAAAGATATGGACAAAATTATTTCCAACAATGTATGAGAGAGGATAACTATATAGCTATACTACCTGCAAAGTGGAAGCGTGACATTTCAAACAGAAAAGTTGTAATTTGTGATCATGCATATTTACTGAAATAAGATATTTCTCAGTGATAATTGAAGCTAGTCTTGATACCTCCTTGATCAAAGGCCTCATACCTTAAATACTATTGGGAAACAATGGAAGAAGATTTCATCATAGTTAAGTCATTGTAGGACATAAATGGCTGGATGACATAGGCTTTTAGCTAGATTCAGGAGGATTTTCCAGAACAAAGCAACAAATATCTTAGAATATGTCCATGAGGCCATCCATTTGTTCACAAAGATTTTTCTTCTCCAATAGTACTTAAAAACCTGCTGGTTTCTTTTTTGCGGATATTAATTCTTAGGAAAAATACTATAATTCATGCTCTTCCATGATCAACAAGAAACGTCAGCCTTGAATAACCAAGCAATTATCGGACAGAGACAAGACATTCAATTTTAGTCTAAACATTAGGCAAAAAACCTCTCCACAACTCCAGAATTTCGGTCAGTAGGACCTGGTCAAAGGTAAATGCTTATCATGGGAGTAAATATAACTTATAATGTTATTTTAAAACAAAGTGCATTGCTAGTTTTGAAACGGAAAATTTTATTTGATAGATTTCTATTTACCTAAGTAGCGAAAGATGGATTTTTTCCCATTTTTAAAAAGAAAGAGTTATTAGGTATACAGTATAAGAAACTCAGAACATACTCTGTCATGCCTTGATTAGTAAAGTTCATGTTCCTACCATTCTAAGATCACTTTTATATGGTTTTGCATTAACTATAGTTAAGGGAGTAAATGAACAAATATATCTCATATAACAGCAAATGAAGACTGGCTTTGGCTTTCTAGCCTCTCATACTTCTTGTTCAGTATCCCAACTGAGCAGACGTGGTATTCAGCCGTTTCGGACCAGTTTGCTCGAAGCGATAGTGAAAAACCCGGATGGTCCCACCTGCTCATCTCATATCTATTCTGTCCTATTTAGGCATGTTTTTCAGGGCAAGCACATGCACAGAAGATGAGAGAGAGCACAAAGCAAACTGGGATAGACACATGCATGCGTAGCGAACCGGTGGTAATAAAATGTGAAACCCACTGCTGCAAATCTGCGGGTCTTGAGACACCTTTTTGGGAAGAGTTTGACTCTGTTACTTCCGAGGATATGGACAGGTTGCGTGGGCGACT
>JAPKID020002701.1:0-13043 GCA_026931265.2 Tropidonophis doriae | reverse complement strand
AAGGCTATTCATACCTTTTATTTGGAAAAAAAACATTTTGAGGAGGTTTGCAGAGTGCAAAAACTTTTTTCCCCCTTTTGGAAAGCTGTTTAGAGGAATTGATGAGAATTACGTTGGTCAAGTGCTGTGCCTGGAGAAACAAAGATTTAGGTTCCAAAGGTTGTCAGTGATTTCCTTCTCCAGCACATGGGTAAATACACCTGGAAAAATCTACCTACCTACCTACCTACTCTCTCTCTCTCCTTACCTATCTACTGTATTTCTCTCTCTCTCTGTCTTTCTCTTTCTCTCTCTCTCTCTCCCTAACTATCTACTGTATTTCTCCCCCCCCTCTATCTACGTATATACCTACCTACCTACTCTCTCTCTCTCTCTCCCCCCCTTACCTAACTATTGTATTTCTCTCTATTTTTCTCTCTCTATCCCTCTACCTACCTACTCTCTCTCTCTCACACACTACCTATCTACTGTATTTCTCTCTCTCTCTCTCTTCCTCTGTATCCCTCTATCTACCTATCTACTTTTTTAAAAAAAAAAAGCCTCTTCAAAACTTGGGTGCATCTTATATTCCGGTGCATCTTATACTCCGAAAAATATGGTATATAAAACTGATCAGAGATTCATAAATGGTAACAGGGCAGAACTAGAAGACCCCTGGGACTAGCTCTATAAATAGGTACAAGGGTGATTTAAGGCTTTTCCAGTCCTATATTGTGCCATTTTATAACAAAAAGCAAGCCTTAGTTGTAGCTTTTCTCTTCTCTCTCCAATCTTAACCTTTTCCTAAATGAAAGCTTCAGTAATAAAAGACTTCTTCTCCCATATTATGCAATATAAGACCTGATGAACTCAGAGATCCCATTTCTAGGGAAAGAAGGATTTCATTCCTCAAGATATAAAATCCACTGAAAATAAGAATTACTAAGGTTGTCCTCCTGTGACAATATTTTGACGATCCTTTCTTACTTCTAAAGTAACAAAAACTCTTTGTGGAAAATACAATTCTAATGGGTCTGAAGGAAGATTTGATTTGGAAAAGCTTTTGAAACTCCTTTGGATAAAGCCAGACTTGATAAAAATAAGGAATTTCTGGAATAGGACGTGAAGAGCAAATGGGAACAAACTGGTATTGAAAGAACATTAAAGCCAGTTTACAAAGAAAACATTTGTGTAATAGAAATAGAAAACATGTCTTTGCCTCCCAATTTTTCCAGTTCCTAGTTTTAAAATTTCATAATTTTGCATTTCATTTAAATAATGCAGATTGGAAATAAAAACCTCCACAACTAAAAATATTTTCAGTGTTACACGTTTTTCCTAAAAAAGGTTTTCCCTATGCTCTGTAAATTTTAACATTCTTAAAGTGTAAAACTATGTCAGTTGTCTTTCAATAGACTGTTTAGGTAAACTAACACAGGTAAATCGTCAATTTACAACCCTTCATTTAGTAACTGTTCAAAGTTACAAAGCACTGAAAAAGTGACTTATGACTCTTTTTCACACTTACAACTTTTTCAGCATCCCCACAGTCACATGATCAAAATTTGGACATTTTGCAACTGACTTATATTTATGACTGTTGCAGTGTCCCAGAGTCATGTGTTCTACCTTTTGCAACCTTCTGACAAGCAAAGTCAATGGGGAAGCCAAATTCACTTAACAATCAGGTTACTAACTTAACAGGTACAGTGATTCACTTAACAACTGTGGCAAGAAAGGTCATAACATGGGGCAAAACTCACTTAACTTTCTTGCTTAGCAACAGAAATTTAGGGCTCAACTGTGGTCGTTAATTGAGGAAATCTGTATCTCTGAGATTTTTATAAAACCTGAAAGTTGAAAATAATTGTCATACTTTGCAAAAGTACACACTGTAACAAAAATTATGCAAACTGTCTTGTTTTCACTGCATTTGTGTACTTCATTTCATTCAGTCCTTTTACTTATTTCAGGTTCTAAAGTCAGAGAAAAATTTTGAAATGTAAGATTAAGAGTTAGAACTGCAAGAGATGTTCATACAATCAATATTTAAACAACTTTCCCCAATAAAATAATTTCCAGGTCGATAGGATAATAAATCTCATTGTGAGTTTGAAGCTAGAGAGTCAGTGGGAATTTAAAATACAGATTGCTATTTATTTAGTAAAATAACATACGTTAACTGACCCAGAAAGGCTTCAGTGGAGGGTGTTTTAGCATTAGTGAGATCTGAAGGAAGACATCATTTGACATTCGGACAAGACATCTTATATTGCTATTTATCCCACAGAGACAGAAACACATTTCTCACATTACTTTTATTTTCTCAAATAAGGATATTCCACACATCAAAAACCCAGAACATTCACAAGGATGTTTCTAAAACTAATTCCTAAAGGAAATTCTAATCCCATAAAAAAGTTAGGATAAACCTCAGTTGAATATTTATATGTTTTATGTTACATCCCATTTTTCCTTCTGAATTCAAATTGCTTTTGATTCACACTGTGTAGTCTATCTTCCAAATTACTTTTTATAAAGTTTATAAGATGTTGCCATAACATAAAGAAAAATAACCCCAACATGCACAACCAACTATCTTTTTTATTCTGGTTAATGGGTTAGAATATTTCCCTTTCCTTTTGTTAATCTTAAATAGTTGCTAGTTGGAATATACCAAGTATTTATTAGAAATAGTGCAGAATGTAGAGATACAGTAGATTGGAAGGGAAATCTATTTTTATGTGGAGTTAAAATTTTAGACACTAGAAACAGTTAAAGTCTTTTGCGTTTATGTGTTTCTACTTGGGAAGGAAAATTCAGTGTTATGGAAGCTGCCAGACTTAGTTTTGAAGAATCAGGACAGATTCACCTTACAGTATAAATGAATTTTATGTTGAACATGATATGATTTGTGTCTCATATCATTAATAAGTGTATTGATACATCACCATTAATGGGGGTCCACTTAATGCATGAAATGTTAGGTTTGGTGGATAGGCAGCCATGCGGGACCCTCTGCTTGCCCAGCCAAACTTTAGATGAACAGTTTAAATTAGCTTGATTAGGAACTACGTCATCTTCCAATAGAAAGGAATCCTTTTAGAAAACCATTTGTAATAGTGGCTGATAGCTTAGACTTTGCACAGATTCATATCCATGTTTCCCCCCTCTAATTTTTTATACTTTCTACATTCCTAAAAATCCTGGAATGATCTGAGTAACATTTTTTCATATTTTAAAAAATCTTAAATATTTGCCATATTTAGGGAATGCTTTAAAAAAAATGTAAAGACCATAATCAAAGTTTTCTTGGCTGTTTGTCTCATTGATTATAATGCAACATATTCCCAATACTACAGTAGTGTGTTTTTATTTGGTCATAGAATATGTGTTTTTAAACAGTCATCAGTACTGTATTCTCTGGAGCAGGGTTTCTCCACCTTGTAGTCCAACATCTGAAGGCTGCCAAAGTTGAGAGACATGGTTCTAGCATTTATCATGAAGGCCGATCAAACCAATGTATCCCTCTGTAGCTACTGATATGGGCTAGTGGTAGTTGAACAGAATTTTTCCTCTCTCCTTGGATGGTCCTTAGACTGGGGGCATCACTCATTATTTTCAGCAGGCAGCTGATGCATATTTCCTCCACCCATGATTGCATTACAGAACATTGATCAATTTTTAAAATAAATTGCACTTAAACATGCTGAATTATTTCTAGAACTGCTAAAATGAATTTTCTATAAAGCGAATGACAGAAAATGGTATATCATTTTGAGGTTGCATGTGATTTTTCTTTTCAGATCTTTATGTATGTGATGACTGTCTTTTTAAAAGATCTTCCCTCTTCCCTCTATACAGTGAGCATGGCCACTAACAGGCTTATAGGTGCAGTGGCAGGGACCATTCTGGCACTGGGGGTGATATTTGGAGGCACAGGGTGGGGAATAGAGTAAGCATATTTATTAGTTTCAGAGTTTTATGTTTGGTGCCTACTGTGTGAGGTAACTGTACGCATCTGATCCCTCCATGTACTCCAACTAGCTTTGTGTTCTGTGGTGACTGTATTCGTCATGTGATTTGAATATTTGTGTTGTGTGATATGCTCATGCCATGTTTAACTCTCTCCTGTCTGGGATAATGTGGGGCATAAAACAATAGTTTGTCAATTGTGCAGCACCATAATTAATACAATTCAATGTTTATATGTTTTCAATGCTCCAAATTATAAATAAAATTTCAAAAAAATATTATCCGTTAAAAAATTTGTGTAATCGATCTTAGTGCACTTGATATAATTTGATTTATTGTCAGAAGCATTCAGAGGAATAGTAAGTAAAAGTAAAAGTAAATGATTTAAATAATTAAAAAGCAGAATTGTCCAAATCACTGTTTTCAATCTTAGGCACTTTAAAATATCTGGACTTCAGCTCCCAGAATACCTCAGCCAGCATGTCTGAAGTCCAGACACCTTAAAGTGACTACGGTTAAAAAACTCTGACCTGGATCAATAATATTTGGCAGTGTTGCACCTTAGCTGAGTATGGGAGCTCTGTACATGGAAACAATTTTCTTCATACAGAGCCAGTGAGCATCTAAATATGCACTGGATGTGCATTCCCACCAATGCTGAGAGGACCATGTACATTTTCTTGGCCTAGCAAGAGGCTATTTTGATGATCACAGGGCTCCTCATCTGAGCTTATTTGATGTGTGTGTTACTAAAATTGGATCAAGGCTATTATGAACATTTATAAATGAGATGAATCATTTTGAAGTAGTTAACATGGGTATTATTGATATACATATTGATGTGTCAACCATTTATTTGGTCAAAAATAAGGACAATCATTTAGGAACTTTATGGGAACATCATTAGATATTCTTTATAGCAATATCATTAGAATTAGTTGTCCTTTTTATTTGATTTCCTTTTAAATAATGCATGCTCCTAAGTATTCTGCCTACTGAACTGTATTTATAAAATCAAGAAATTATTCTGCTGTTATTTCTAGAATAGCAGATTTTTCAGATAACTGCACATTTTCAATAACACTGCATCCGTCCATGATGGTGACAGTCCTGATGATAGGAAGGTCGAGCTACCAAAGAAAGCAGAGACAGCTTTAGTGGTCACTGGTGGCTGTAGAGAAAAGGAGAGCATACTAATTCTGTTACGATGATTCATCTAAAATTAGATTTTCTTAAAATCAAAATTACTTTGTTAGTAGTAGTAGTGCTGTCATAACTAATGACTATTTACTTTTTTTCATCAGTATGTGATCTGCCTACAGTTTTGTTTTAAGAAATGATAAATATATGCATGTTAGAGAAAATTCATTATTAATCCAAACTATTACAATTTTTCAGTAAAATTTCATTTAATAACAGTAGCATTGAATTTCTGTCTAGCAGCAGCTAAAACATCATTAAATGAGGAAACTGTCATTCTTCATCAGGCTGGATATTAAGTTGTTTGTGGAGATCCTTTGTTATAAAGGAAAGAAAAGTACGATGGCCCTCATTAGAGGAATTGATTTTCTATATTGCATTAGTCAGAATCTAATAGACGAGAATGTTTTAACCTAGCAGTCAAATGGCAGATTAAGTCCCTGATTGGCAAAGGGAATTAACTTGCTGCACTATGGGAATCCAGTTTGGATTATCAAATTTGTTATTCTCTAAATTGCCCAAAGCAATATTTCTATATTTGCATGCCACCACTTTCATAAAAAAAGATGTTTGCAAGTGTGTATCTTGAATTCGTTATTATATATTCATCCTAGTGCTACAAGGTTGACTCAGGTGAAGCTCTTCTATGGGTAGATGGTTTAAAGATGACCTTCAAGCCAAGAAGCACACCAGGCATAAGAAATTCCTTGCCAGGAAGGAACATGGAGAATTTCTCATATTGTAAATACAAAGTGCTCTTCCTTTTAATTGCAGGAGACACTACTTTCAGGCATTCCATCCTTTCTGTTATCTACACATAACAAAACTAGCTATCTCTCAGGGGAGCAGGGGAGCGAATAAAAAAAAGACGGGCATACTTGTAGGCATTAAAACTGGGATAAAATAAATAATTGCGTCCTGTGTAAATAATTACAATTTCCAATAGCACTTGCACAAAATCCTGCTTTTTAAAATTTAAAAACAATTTTTTAAATTTTAATTAAGGTTTTTAAATGTCCATATTAGTGTTAACTATGGGGTTTTTTTAACAGTGGCAGCACATGTTCAAAATCATCTCTAATTGTTGTCTTGCTTTTTAAAAGATACTGTAAATCTAAGACAAGATTATTAAATCAGATATGTATCATTTTGTTGTGATTGCATTTTGAGAAGTAAAATAGTGATGGTGTTCGTTGTTTTAAGGGTCAGATTTGATGGAAATACTCAAGTACACAATGATTTACAATGCTACAGGAGACATTTACTTAAGTCACTAAACAAAAGTATTTTTCAGTGTACATGGAATGTAAATAAAATGTGAAACAATAGATCCAGGACTTGTCACTTGACTTCTATCACCCACAGGTGATTGGATTTCCAGGTTTTGCACTTATTTTCATGGGCCAATTTAGCTATTAATGTTTTTTTGTTATTTTTAGTTGTCTTTGTAATTTTCCCTGTTTCTTTTGATGCTGATTTTTTTCCTTTTTTTGCTCTTCAAAATTCTTCCAAACTTCATCCAATTTTAAAAGTTAGTTGTCTATCAAGTAAAGAACATACTATCTGACTTTTTTATTTAAAAATGTTTGAATACTGAAAAATTGTAAGATATTTGTGGCTTTATATATGTTTAGATAAGTTTAAACTGAAGTCCAAAGTTTCATTAGTAAGAAGTATTCTAGGGAAGTGTTAGTTTGTATATGAAAGCATGATAGATCATTCATCTATCTTAAAAAAAAATCTTCATGTAGTTTTTAAATAAATTTGGCCCATTTGAAAATGTTTCTTTCATATAATTTAATAACTCATTTATTTTAAATTGTTTTACTACATTTCCCTGGATATGAATGAATTAAGTGGTTGGTTCTGATCTCTTTCTTCCCATCATCCTTTGTCACAGGTCCTAGTGCCACCAATCTTATAATAGGTTCCATCGCTGGTGCCATCCTGGTAGCAGCTATTGTCCTTGGGGGGACAGGATGGGGCTTTAAGTAAGCAATGCCGCATGTCTTTTTTTCCAGTGGCTAAAGCACTTCTTCCTGCTTACATCACTAGATTTTGAGTTCCTGCTACAAGATCTCCCGTAGCGGTTTACTTTTTAAAAAAAATCCGTATTTTGTAAAAGACCAAGTATCTTTTAAAGAAATCTCAGAAATGTCACCAGGATGTAAAGTTGCAATATAGAACATCTAATAGAGTCACCCAACAATCTGAAAGGCATCTTTGTAATGCAGCAAATTACAGCATCTGACTCCTTGGATAGTATTGGAGACCTTCAACCTAAAGAAGCTTGTGAAATTGCCATGAACATGACCAGTGCAAAAATATTGCTCTAAAAAAAGTAGTTAGTTACAAAATGCTACTTTGAGGGCTTTATTAGGGCCCAGAAAGTGTGAATGCAAAACAGTTCAGTTCCCAAATGTCAAAATTAATACTGTATTACATTCCAAGAACACACTAAATAATTCATTTTTCAGAAGGAAAACTGATAAGGTCAGTGAAAATATATAATTCGCCGAAGTAGTATGAAACTGAAATTTGAACCAAATCGCAAAACTAATATTTTCATCTTGAGAAAGCATTGTTTAAATCAAGCAGTATTATTGACAGACAGCCCTCCTCTTGGCAGAAACCCCAATCTGTAAAATGTGTAAAATATTTTGCATACATAGACAGACTCATACTCATTTCATAACCTCATCTATCCCTCTGTACCTTGACTGGAACTATTGTGCAATGAGTTATTTCAACATTTACATATGTATTTTAAGAATAAGTTGATTTATACAGCTGATGCCTCTATACCACACTTTAGTAGCTTTATGTATTTCTCAAAATAAACATATAATGATTTTGACTCTTTGAATTGGCAGTGGAAAAAAATAGAATTTTGAAAAATATCTAACAAAATAACAGCATGGTAGATATGGCCCAACATAAAATGCAATTAAAAGAAAGACAACCTGATCTGTACAAGTCCTAGTGACTTTTCCAAGAATCTGAATTTGAAACTATGAAGGAAATGTTTGCAAGTTCATGGTTGTCTCATTTTTTCTCCTTAAGCTAAATAAATAAGGTAGGACTTTTGTATCTCCATATAAAATACTACACACGTAGATACAGAGAGAGCATACATTTTTTCTGTTAATAGAGTGAAGTTTAACACTTCTTTCTATGGTAGAATGCTTAATGAGGATGGTTCGGCAAAAGCTTAATAGTAAACAGTTGCTTTAATGCAATTGCTCTATGTATGAATTAGTAAATGGGCAGCTTTTATAATTTATCTGCACCATTAGGGCATGGGGGTGGGGGTGAGATAGAAAAAGTCAAGATGGCAATATACCTCAAAAATTCTATTATTTCGTTGCTGCTGTTTTCTTGGTTGTTTTAAATCTTTCCCCACCCTATGGACACACTGCACCCAGGTCCTTATGACAGTTTTTTTGTTGTTGTTGTTAGGGGCTGAAAGAATGCAGCATGGGGAAGTTAAAAGGAAGTATTTCTCTTATATCATTTGATATAAATTATAAAACAAAAATAAGGCATATCTTTATATAAAACTAAATAAACATAAATCTTACTAATTTTGCAATTAGTGCAGTTTATATATTATTTGGACATATGAAATATGCTTACTAATAACATGTCCTGCTTTTAATTCTGTTCAGATCCTTGAGATAATCATTTACTTCTTAATGTCATGAAAAGATTCTCCTCTCTCCCAGAGGGAATTGAAGTAAGGACATTAGTCCACTTCACACTATTCTCCACACATAAAAAGCAAATGTTTGTAGCTAGAGAGTTGTTATTAGGTCTATAGCACAAGCATAGTATAATTAATTTCCTTTATAAGTCATGAAATTATCATTAACCAAAATCAATACAGTAAGCACTAATTATTAAAACTAATATCAAGTATGGAGATTCCTACTGTAATGAATAGTACTCATATCATTCAATGTATTTAAAAGATCCGCCTTCAAACTAATGAAAACAAAACTCTATTCTATGCACACATGGGAAACCAATCTTTTAAATGTTCTTGAACGAAAGTTCCCGATATTCTTCACTACACGCCACACTGATTGGAATTACTAGAAGATGTAGTTATTGATTTGATTCACACACTTCTTTAATCCATAGTTTCTTGAATAATCTGAATTGGCTGGATTCATGCAGTGTTCTAAGTTATAAACAAAGGATATTGTCTTTTATGATCTCAAGATTATGTCACTAAAATTCAGTAAGACATTTGACAAATTTTAGCAGTATATTTTTCTTGTTTTTGTTTTACAAAATAAAGCATCTGATGAAGAAGAAGAGGGGAAGGGCTGAGGAAAAAATAGTTTAATGTCTAAGAAAAATGCCTCTTCCTGCAGATCTTTATGTGACCGTATCTTACATTCAAAGAACTCCACTCAAATAGAACTTTGCATCTTATGTGACATTTACATATACATTATATGAAATATGATGAACTGATATCTCTGTATGGATAGTCATGCAGTGTAAACATCTTCATAGTTCTCTTGTTTTTTTATAGAAAACTATTTTATTCTGTAGCAGAACCTCAAATATGATGGCCTCGCCTAGCTCTCAGCTTGAAGTGCATGTTTCTTTGGGGTAAAGTTGAGGGGGGCGGAGGTAGATTTTCTCACTAGAATCTAGATAGGACTTCTCATATTTTGCTGCTTCATTTCATACGTATGAGAGGCTTAAGAGAACTCAGAATATTTATGTTATCTGCTAATAATATTACTGTATGTATCAACATCCAATTCTATAATTTAAGATTATATTTTAAGTTTAAAAAAGCAAAATATAGGTCTTCAAATGTCAAATGGAACACACATTTAAGGAATAATTCTGTAGAAACAGCTAAATGTTTTATGCGGCATCATAATACCTATCTCAGAATGTTCTTTTCTGAGTATTCTTAGTTTGGATCATGACTAAAACCCTTCATCAGCTGAACTTTTCTGTCCCTTTATCCTCACTGCATCCTCTGAGGGTCAGGAGACCCTTCCACTTTGTGAAAAAACATCCAGATTTGCAGCAAGAGGAGAAAATGGATGAGATTCATAAGAGTAGCTTGAGGGGGAAGAAGAGGGAGGACAGTCCCTAATGAGCAATGTGACTTTTCATTTATGGACTTCTGGATCCAACTCATATTCCTATTATAATACTATACTGTCTAATTAAATTTCTTCTTAGTATTTATGTGATCGTTCTTCAGATGCATGAAAAGTTGAATTCAAATATTTTGGAGGTAAACATTTTGTAAAGATTCCTCAGTGAAGATACTAGATTTCTATATGATTTAGTGTGCCTAAAAAAATATGAATTCTTATTTTCACAAATCTTGTGAAAGCTACATATGTGAATAAACCTAATGCTTGCTTAGAATCAGCATTATAATGGGGAATAAAAGAATGTTAGTGTTGTTTTATAGGGCTGCTGAGCTCTGAATTAAGATTGATCTTTCCCTCCTGTTTTGCATCCCAGCTTGTTCTGGGTTCCTATAAACACTCTGAAACATGTATCCATGATCCAAATGAATTTTAATTAAAATATATAAAATATATAATTAAAATATATTATACACTATTATGTTCATTTGACTGTGATGGTGACTAGAAATTGAATAAATAAATAATTGTATTGATGTTGTGCATGATAAACTGCTACATTTTGAAGCCATTTATATCTTAAAAGACGCAGAGGTGGATGGATGGATGGATGGATGGATGGATGGATGGATGGATGGATGGATGGATACAAAGCAACTTTTTTATGTTTTGTTAAAAGTTTATTGTATGGCTGGAATTAAATTATTTTCTTGTTTGGCATAAAAAAGGAGTTGCCTGCTGTTAGGTGGCATTGCAAAATCTGTTTTTGCATATTGTTCCTCCATACCAGAGACAGCCAATTTCATGATATTCGTCCCAGCCTAGTGCCAAAGAACTAGAATGATATATTGTCATTCTTTTTTCCCAATCACAATTGTATCCTTTAGTCCTTATTCTGAAAGGACCTTTAGAGCTATGATATAAATTACTTTCTAATTTTGAAGAGCATTTGCTTCATTCATACCATAGGCATTCTTTGCCTTCTTTATGGAAGGGTTGTTTTTTTTAAATTAAAGATGTATATTTTCATAGTTTGATCTGGTCCAAGTATGTTTCATATTTTGCTTCAAGTTTCAACTTTTTGGTGTTCATGGAATATTTATCAAATTCTGCCTTTGAAATCACATATTATAAGATTATTCTAATAAAGTTGATATGGCAAAATTATCTAGCAAACATAGTTCCAGTAGATTACTTACTACAAGCATATCTTAATTAGTTGTAATAAAATGAAAATAAAAACAGTTTTTACGAGAGCTGAATTCACATTAATAAATTATCCAAGAATGTTTAAAGAATTGCTGACCATGTCCAAATTTCATTTATGAGTTGATATAGTCATATTCTTCTTGTATTGATCAAACATAAATAGCAAAACTTTAAAATGAGTATCGTAACAATTTTTGTATATATTTTATGAAATCTGAATTCATGCAGTACATTTTTCTTCTTCCAAAATGCACAGCTTTGTCTGGCACTTTTTCCTATTTGGGAGAAGAGAATTTATTTCATGTGAGATCAGTTGCAAACTGATTTAAAAGACTGCTAGATAAGGTAGATGATATTGGGGTTTTCGGTAGAGGTGGCAAGGATAATGGCTTAAAAAGTAAAGACACCTGCATGAACATAGAGATACAAATTCATGTTAATGGTATGCTTCATATTATTATTGCCATGAGTGGGATTTTATCAGATCAGTAGTTGAAGTAAACTACAACCCTATGCATACTTAATTGAGGAAAAACTGATGGAAATAAACAAGATTTAATTCTGATTAATTATGGAAGAATTGTGAGTAGGAATAGCCTTCTGTCTATATTTAGTGTACAAAGTGTAGAATTCACTAATTCAACACTTAATTGGCAAATTAAAAATGGTAATTTTCAGAAGGCTAGATTTCACATATAAAGAGTAGATGAGAGATGATGCTATGGTGGGAAAAGAACCCAAAATATGACCAATTTTTCCATGTATGGCTGCATATCATATACTTCCCCAAATGCATAACTTTTTAAATTGTTTTTAAGATACACTGTCATTCTAACTGACATTAGAATGTAGGATTAACTGTACTATATAATTATAAATCTATAGAAAATTGTAGGTTTCGGCATTATTTTTAATCTCTTCTCATGCATCATTAAAATACTTTGAGGTATGAAAACATAGCAAAGGCGTATGTTCAAATCTCCATTTTCATAAAGTCCACAGAGAGCACCATTTTTGTCTGTTTTAGTAAAAGCAGTGTTCTGTGATGTCTTTAAGGTCAAAAAAATACATTGCAGTTTAAGATTTTGTAAACAAGATGCAAGAAATATTCAGAGTTGTAACATGAGAATAAAAGAAAAATAACTGACCATAGGACGAATACTGTACGCTATGAAAAGTAGCAAATTTGTAGAGGTGAAACAGCCACCTACTTCTCATAGCAGCAATTGTGATAATGTATTGGGATAGTTATATCAGATCTGCCAATACTTCATGGCATAAGTATTACCGTATTATACTAAAATATTCACTCACTGCAATGCAGTATATATTTGAAGATATACGGTATATACAAAAGCCAATGCAAATATTGTTATAACAGAGCTGTAGCTGTAAACTGCATGTTTTTTTTGTGTGAAAAAAGTTTTATTATTCCATCAAACATAATACAAATATCAATTCTTCATACAAAAAAAAAATGTTTCCCCCTTTCCCCCCCCTCCCCCCAAATTCCCCAAATCAGAATATTTAAATATATTCCATAGGACATTT
>JAPKID020002700.1:0-11656 GCA_026931265.2 Tropidonophis doriae | reverse complement strand
AGAACCAATGAAATTTCTATCATGCCAAAAGGGATTCCTTGTGGCAATTAAGTATTGAAAGACATTGTTGCCGAATATATTGGTTTTCTTCTGTGAAAAGAAGAGCTTTTCTGTGAAAAAGAAGAGTTTTAGCTGAAAATTAAAAATATTTTTCTCTCTGTACAGTAGTAATATGTGAAGCTTCCTGTTCGAAGCGGTGAGATAAAAAATACATTAATGCCACCTTTATACAAATACTTATATTTATTACAGTCCTCTAGTAGACGGCAACATCCTTTGAATAAACATCTCTTCAAGCCTTCAACTTTCATGACATCCCATGAACCTCCTGTGTTTATGGATGAAGATGACGATAGATCCTGCTTTCACAGACACATGGCCAATGCAGCAGAGGAAGAACCATCAGTAGGTTTTGCATTTAAACAATTATTTTTTAAAAAAAAGTTATGTAAAAGCTCTATAGATTAATATCAAGGACTCAGAAATGCTTGCATAAAAGGTCAATGAACACCAGTGCCAGTTTAGTGCAATAGAAACCCAAGTGTTTCAGATTTGAAGGAAAGAAAATACAGATATTCCTTGATTTACAATCATTTGTTTAGTGACCATTCAAAGTTACAAAGCACTGCAAAAAGTGATTTATGACCATTTTTCACACTTAACAATCGTTGTAACATTCCCTTGGTCATGTGATCAAAATTTTGATGCCTGGCAATTGGTTCACATTTATCACGGTTTGCTGTGCTCCAGGGTCATGTGATCATCTTTTGTGACTTTTGCAAAGTCAATAAGGAAGCCATATTCACTTAACAGCTGCAATGATTCACTTAACAACTGTGGCAAGAAAGGTTGTAAAAGGGGGCAAAAATCACTTAACAAATGTCTCGCTTAGCAACATAAATTTTAGGGTTCAAATATAATTGTAAATTGAGGGCTATCTCTATTTCTTTTTTAAATTAACAGAGAGCGTCGCAAACAGACTGATTTATACATTCTACCAGGCCAAACCTGATCAGGAAAGGGTCAGGCTAGTCTCTTTTAATTTGTCTGAGAAATAGTGGAGAGTTTTTTCTAAGATCCATACACACACATGCACGCACACACACCTAGGCCCTTTCCCCATTACAGGAAAACATAAGACAATTCCTGATTTTATTGTTTCATGGAAAATAATCCATACAAGACAAATCACTTCAGAAGTCCAAATTTATTATTATTTTTTGCTATTTTACAAAGTCTTGGAGTATTTTGTTCTTCCACTATTAAATCTCATGTTTCAATGTTCTGGTTTATAAGGAAACAATAAAATGGCAAAAATCAAATAAAGCTGCATTAAAATTTCTCATACTGGGAGTTGTATTTCAAAATTCTGGGTCAATTTAATTCTGAACTCTTTGGAACTTTGGAACTAAAGAAAAAACTTTGGAATCTTTAGGGCAATTTAAAACTATCTTGAGCTATTTTCCAGCCATCAGCAATCACATCATAGATTACTATTTATTCTGGAGTTTGTTTAAGAGGTGTGGTTTCTTTTACCTTAATCCATCTTTGTGTAACTTTGCAATTAAAAGTTGCAATTCTCTCTTTCTCTGAAATAGGATGAAGAAAGTATCCCTGTAGCATATCGTGAGTTACCAGAATATAAAGAGCTGCTGAAATTTAAAAAGCTGAGAAAGCAGAAAGTGCAGCAATTGCAAGCAGAAAGTGGCTTTGTCCAGCACATTGGCTTTAAGGTTGGTAAAGATGCCAAAGGCCTCATATTGGTTTCCTTGGAAAATAAAATCCTAATCTGGGTTCAGCATTAAGTTTCCTAGGCAATGTAAGTAAAACTTCAAAGAGTTGGGTGATTGCCTAATCTAATGGAAGATGTAAGGGATGTGGTGGCTCTGTGGCTAAGATGCTAAGCTTGTCAATCAGAAATTTCGGCAGTTCGACTCCCTAGTGCCATGTAAGAGAGTAACCTCCTGTTACTTGTCCCAGCTTCTGCCAACCTAGCGGTGTTGAAAGCATGTAAAAATGCAAGAAGAAAAATTGGAACCATCTTTGGTGGGAAGATAACAAAGTTTTATTTATTTATTTATTTATTATTGTATTTCTATACCGCCCCCTCTCCCCATGGGGACTCGGAGCGGTGTACAGGTAGACTTAAAAACCATACAAAACATATTAAATCGGACAGTGCTGGCTCTTCGACTTTGAAACACAGATGAGCACCGACCCCTAGAGTTGGGAACAACTAGTACATATGTGTGAGGGGAACCTTTACCTTTAATGGAAGATGTATTTGAGCACTGTAAATGTAATGCACCAAACTTTTCATGTACAATTATTGGTTATGTCAGGGGTAGTCAACCTTTTTATACCTACCACCCACTTTTGTATCTGTTAGTAGTAAAATTTTCTAACCATCCACAGATTCCACAGTAATCGTGATTTATAAAGTAGGGAAGTCAATTAAATTTAAAAAAGGAAAGTGCTTCAGTATCGAAAAAAACCCTACCGTCCACCATGAAAGCTGGAACATCCACTAGTGGGCGGTAGGGACCAGGTTGACTACCATTGGGTTATGTTATATAATCAAACTAAATATTCAAGTCTGTACTCTACCAACTGTTGGGGAGTAAACCTTACTGAAATCACTAGGCCTTCTGAACAGATTAGTGATAAAATCCTTCTTATAAAATTATCACCTTGAACATCGTAAGCAGTATGTAGAGAAGTCTTCCTTTTAGAATTTCTGAAATGTGATGTTATGCCTAAGCGTCATTGCCTGGAAATTAGTGGTATGTTTTTTTGTTTTTTTTTAATTAGGTAATTTGCTTTGTCTACCTCCCCAATCCAATAGCTTCTGATTTATTAAGCAAAATCTCTCATCATTCCTGGCTCTTAGTTATTATTATTAGTTATTATTATGGCTAATTGAACTTCTTAGATTCCCCATGAAGTTTTTTTGTCTTCGATAATATGGATATCTGAAAATCAGAGAAAAGAATTAGCTGTTGGCTTACATCATGATAATCTAATGTGCATCTGAAATAACTTGCCACTCTCAGTGAACCTTAAATTAGAAGATCATGGAAACATGTTTTTTTTCCCTCCCTTAGACATTAATTGAATTTAATATAGGGAGGAATGTGGGAGATGAAAGCAAATTTGTAGCACCGTGGAGTAAAATATAGGGAATTGCAGGGGAATGAAAATAGCAGCAGTTTAGTTGGAGGAGGCAGAACAATTGTGTAAGAGAAAACAATTAGAAAAGCTGAGAAAAGGCAAAACAAAGAAACTACTTGAGAACCAAGTTTGAAATATTGACATAGGCTTGTAGATTGCTGCTTTGTCATATTGAGAAGGGGAGAAACTTAAAAGGAGAATCATTTTATTTTGCAGCAATATTAACTATGCGGTAAAACTATTAACTTGGCAAGCTGTTTATTTTTGGAGGGAAATCCCTAAGATCACTTTGCTAAATTTCTTTTCAGTGTGATAACTGTGGAACTGATCCAATTCAAGGCATCCGGTGGCACTGCCAAGACTGCCCGCCAGGACTATCTTTGGATTTTTGTGATTCTTGTTCTGATTGGTAAGCAGCATGCACTGAAGACCAGCATCAACCATTACATGGGCTTTATTTTTAAATGTTCATCTGAAAACACATATTGTAGCATTCATAACCTCTTTGGAATATATAAGGCATACTTGTGATAATTTTAAATATAAGTTTGTACGGGACGTGAACGTGCATGTTCTTGGTGTGCATGGTTATTGCTGGAATAAACCCTAAGTTTTTATATTAGATAAATTGTATAATGCAACAAGTTTGGATCTCAAAAGTAACATATTGAAGGTCCAAGGGGAAATGTGTATTTGGGGGGGTGGCTACTATTGCAACTTAACCATAAATATGTACGGTAAATAGCAGGTACTTGGACAAATAGATAAATGTGTGCAGAATATTTATTAAAGATGGGAATGTATATAGAATATTTACAAAAAATGAGAAAATGAATGGAGAAATGTTAAGATGTGCAGATGATGAGAGAAAGATAATGGATGTTGTTTGTTGAAAGAGATGAATGTCAAGAGAAAGTAAAATATCTACATATGAGAACATGTTTGTTTCATATTGTGTCTCAGGAGAAGAATAAATCCAAGCTGAATGCAGTAGAATGGGGTACTTAAAAATGTGTGGGCTAAACTGGAAAAGCTAGAGCCAAGACTGTATGGATGCTGAATGAATTTGGATTAAATACAGAAGTGAGTGACGGGTACAAAGGAAATGTTTTGAAGTGGTTGGTAGTAAAAGAGAATGAATGTGAATTGACCTGCAAAACAAATACATAAAAGAAATGAGCTGAAAGGAAGGAAATGACTAAGCTAGATGTGGTTAGATGAAGTTAGATGGGTCTTCAAATAAAGAGATGTGAAGTTTAAAGAAACAAAAAGCGATGTGCAAAGCAAGTACCTGCAGACGTGGAAAAAGCAAGGAGGGTTTGATGGATAAAAAAAGAATGGAAAAGTATAGTTCATAATATTGGGTATAATTACAGTTAGACACTGGCTCTTTCTTATCCCATGTATTAAGTTCTTAAAATTTTTTGGCTCTCAGCTTCTTTCTTCCTTTCCACAGTAGGCATATTATTTTACTAGAAGTGATTAGTACCATGGGTAGATATTCATGTTGAAAAACATACCTTCCTGATATAAGCAATTCATTCTGAGAGAAATTTAAATATATCAGTTTAAAATAGTGACTAGAATATGAGCAGAGTCATGCTTCACAAATAATGGTTTTTCTTTTTCTTTCAGTCTGCACGAAACAGATATTCACAAGGAAAATCACCGATTGGAGCCTATTTACAGAGCAGAAATGTTCTTAGATAGAGACTACTGCATGTCCCAAGGCCCCAGCTATAATTATCTTGACCCCAACTACTTTCCTGCAAATAGATGACAAGGAAAGTAGATGTGCAACCTGAAACGTAGTGTCACTTCTGAAAACCCAACAGCAGCACAGTCATTGATTCTGTGCCCACTTTGGAAAGACGTGTACTTTCCCAGGAATGTCATCCACTGCATGAGAGCTTCCCAGGTGCCCTTCTCAAAATACAGCTCTCTGACTCGTCTTGTTACTAGATCACTAAATAGAGGTTGAACATTCCTAGTGTGCAGGTGGCTATACCGGGCAGATTTTCTTCACTCCATTAGGCTTTTTAAATAAATAAATAAAGTCCGAGAATTGAGTTACAAAAGTGTGGCCAGAAAAGAAAGCACACGTTAAACGTAGTCAATTCCAGAGACTTAAAGAACTTGGCTATTATGCGATGAACAGGTGATGAAATACTTAACATTGAAACAGTTTAGTAGTTTGCAGTTTTGTTGTGGAACGTAGTCTCCAGCACAGAAAACTGACTTCTTTCAGCAAGGTTTTAGCCTGTGGCAGTGTTTGCTTCTAGGAACGTACTCATAAAACAATCACTGTCCCAGAGATGGTCGTGATAGGCCTCGGAGCTGCTTAATTACATAGATGTTTCTTTTACCTCCTTTTTGTTTTGTTTTTTTTCCTTTTTACCACAAACTTATTTACCGAGAGTGAAGCACTACAGGAGGCAACTGTGGCACTGCTTCCTTAACCAGCTCATGGTGTGTGAATATTATAAAAATTGTCATGCAGATATATTTTTAAATGTAATGTTATATAAAATGACCATGTGTTGTGTACAAAACTATGGTGAGAAGTGCCAGTGGTAGTAACTGTGTAAAGTTTCTAAATCCCCACCATTAACTCTTATGGAATACACAGCCTTCTGCCTCTGTATTTAGAGTTGTTAATGCAACTCATCAAAGAAAACTGCCTAATATAAATCATATATGGTAATAATTTTCCTCTTTTTGTAGTATGCACAAGGTCCATGAAAGATTGTATTTTTATTACTATTTAAACAAGGTGATTAAATTTAGCCTGAACAGTGAGCAAGACTTCACATGCATTCTTTTATACTGCTGGATTTTGTTGTGCATCATTTAAAACATTTTGTATGTTTCTTCTTATCTGTGTATACAGTCTGTTCTTAAATAATGTTCAGTTGTCAGGAGAACTGTGAGAAATAAACTATGTGGCTACCGTCTGTTTATATATAGAATGGTTACAGTGACTTTTTTCTGAAAAGGGTGGATTTTTGAACCAACCCTTCGATTTGAAAATATCAATTAGGCCGTAGAGAGAAGTGGTGCCTCGAATTCATCTTTTGACTTGCTGTTTTATGCCACCTCTTCCAGGATAATGCTCCAGCACCCTGATTTGAACATGTCCGCTAAATTCTGTACACAACTCTATCTATGCTCGAACACGCAGATGCACCACTTGTGTGGGAGCAGATTTGCACAGCCAAAGGAATGCTCTTTTCAAAGCTCTTTCCATTGTTGAAACAAACGGGGAATCAATTATGTGGAAGAAGATTTCAAAAATGCCCTTAAGACTTCTATGTAACGTGTTTTTAAGTCCATGATTCTTATTTCCGTTTACTTGTTCTACATATCCATCCCCCTTCTCCATTCTTTTATGAAATAAATAAGGCATTTTGGTACGCTTTATTTGGTGGAGAATAGCAATGACTGAAAAAGCTTCGTAGCATTTACTATATATTTTTAGTTAATATATCATTTCAACATGTGTAAGTTGTGATCCAGAAACGCGACGTATTTTAACTGTATTAGATTTCCACTTGCTTTAAAAAAAACTTGAATTTTGGAAATAATTTAGTATATGTGTTTAAATTAAACTACAGCAGTAACTAACAAGGAGTTGGCTGGCTTGTTTGATAACAGCATTAATTTGAGTTTAATTTCAGTGTTAATTTTCACATTTTGTTTAGGTGTACTCACTTTCTGTTAGGAGTTGAAACATTTTTAATGGATAGATGATGCAGTATCATAAATGACATCGTCTGTAAGCATATCTCATTCTTGAGAAATTTAATAAATCAGAATATATATAATATAAAACCATACACCTGATGTATTTCACTTTTCTCATTAATGGTAACAAAACTAATGTTTTGGGAAATGAGTATCTAATGGAAATATATTTCACATTATCCGATTATTAGTTCTCTGCACCCAAATGCTACATTCTGATACAGTATTAGATTGGTTAACATATTCCAGATTTCTCATATGGGCATGTTCTAGGTACATATTTTCTATATCCTTTAGATAGAAGGTTGGTTCAGGTGATCATACTGGATTTAGGTTTTTCTATAAGCAAGCCTCTCTAGAGATGTGAAAAATGTTTCAGTTAAAACTTTCCAACATGGAAAGCATTTCCTTTTGGAAAATAATCCACTTTCAATAAAATGGGCCATTCTAACCTCTATCTTGCAGTCTTTCCCTGAAATAGTATATTTGAGGACATAAAATTTTAGCTTCAGAGTGTTTTACACAGCTCCTTAAGGCAAAGACTGATTCCAGAGTAAACCCGATAATTCCAGGCAAATTTATGTGGCAAGCCAAAATGACAAGGAAAACTATCTTGTTTTATAATTCTCATTCCTCCATTCTCGTTTGTTCAAAACATGTTTTCCTATCCAAATAATGGCTTTACAGATCTCCTAAATTCATATTGGAAAAAGCTGATGATTGTCTCTAAAATGTGCATTGTTAAAAGCTGTTTTTCAAGATAGACCTCTGACTATACATTGCTTCTCAGAAGTGAGAAACTGCATATATATTACATGTTTTCAGCAATTGACTGTACCCCACCCTCCGTATACTGGTCCATGACCATAATAAAGATTGATTTGATAAGTTTCCAGCAAAGTTTCAAATGCCCTTTGAATTTAAAATTTCGTTGTTTCCCATTTTCCTTTATTTAGTGTAGAGATTTTAGGGTTCTTGCCTCAAAGTGCAAACCAGATGTTTATATGGTTCTTGTCAAACAGTTCAAATTTGTCGTTTTAAATGTTAATGATTTTTTTTGAGATTACTGTCAAATGTCTTTGAATACAACTGTCTTATTTTGAAAGTTGTACCACACCTGTTTCTTAGTGAAAGAATGTCATCTAAAAGAACTGAAAGGAATGCTCATAACCATACAACTATAAAAGTTTTTGGAATTTAAAACTCTACACCCAATTAAGTGAAAATGTTTTATGTGGCTTTGGATTGGATACCTATTTGTTTTGCAGAAGCCTTAAATACAAAGTAAATTTGATTACCCTTAACATTTGTCCATACATTTTATTTTTATTACCTTTTCATACAAGAGTAGTAGGTTGAAAAATACAAATTTTGCTGAATTGCTTGTTGATAATGCAACTGTCATAGCATGCAAGAAGAAATAATGGACAGCCAAAGAAAGGAGGCAGTTTCTTATACAGACTGTTAAGATTTTCTTATCTCTTGATGAACATTTCAAAAAATTTCAGTATTTCAATCAAGAAGTGTGTGCGTATACGCATGTGAAAAGTGTGTGAAAATCAGAATTGAACACTGCTCATTTATGTTTTAAATTTCCCATGTTAAATACCAAGCAATAAATTAAAGGATTTAAACCTGACAATTGCTATATATAGCTGTCACATATATAGCAATCAGTATTTAGAGACAATTATTGCCTGTAGTCTTTTGAAATGTGTGGATTTTTTATATGTAGACATTGCCATTATTAGCTCTAAATCAACCCATCTTAAAGATATAAGCAATATTTGGCACTTTTTTCCCCTTTTCTACATACATCCCTCTGTTAGCATGGTAAATCAAAAATCTTTCAAACCATAACCACATAGGATGCTTGCATGGATGGTTGTATCAATACAACAGCTGGTCCTGCAATCACAGTTATTTCACATTTGGTTCATGTATTGCATATCACGCTTCTTTTTGTGAGTCTTCCAATTCACTATTTGGTTTTGTAAATGACTGCAAACCTAATTGCAGACATGTTCTCGTAAAAGATAATGACAGAAAACAGACTGTTCAAGAACTACAAAAAAGAGCAAGCTTAAATAGCCTCAAAAATTGATTTGCGTTCAGCAGCAAATTCACTGTTACAGCACTTCTACTGACAGGAAATACTGTGCTTGACTGTATAGTATGTCTTGTAGTGAAAGAAGCATGTGTGTTCTATAAAACTCAGCCGCTGTTTACCATGCTGGCTTTTTTAAACCTGTGAACGGCAAACTATCATAGGCCATATACAGTACACATGTGTCATTACGGTACCATTTAAGTTACAAAGATTTTTACAATGTTTACAACATGCATTAAATCTTTCAAGGCAGCAGCTATTGCTTTGAACAGCATTTGTAAAGGACACTGTATGCTTGTATGTGTTACAGCACTGCCATTACATTAAATTCTGAAAGTGATGCTATTCCTTCTTCAGAAAAGTATTGACTGAAGTGCATATGTCAAGAAAAACTTCCTCTGGTGTTCCTTCTGCATTTATCTGTTGAAAAAGAAAAACACAGAGAAGTTAATTTCTCCTTTAAGATTTCTTCTTTAAGATTCTTCTCAGTAGTAAAGGACAACAGCAGCCTTACATAATTAGATGCCTCCCAACTTCCCAGACTCAATAACCACAGTAAACAAGACTGAAGAATGCTGAAAGAGAATAGCATTCTTGAAGAAATAATATACAATACTCAAAACCAAAAACAGAAGAACTTTTAAAAAGATCTCCTGGGATCCTGGGTGTTTTCTGAGCTTGGTGGGATTTCTTACATTTCATTACCAAACTAGATAATACTAATGCACTGATGATGTTATCTACTTTGGTAATTAAATATCAGCAAGAAAGCTTGCAAGTTCAGAGACCATGGAAGACCCCACAGCTTAACCCTGAGTTACAGATATTCTATCAGATCCCATTATGCCTAAGTAAATTCAGCTATTAATTTGAATGTTGGGTGGAAAAGTACTGGACAACCGGGAAGAGAACTTAGAATGCCTTGCTTGGAAACAATACTGCCTGATGCTTATACAAAAGCATGCTATTAAATATTTTGTCAAGTTGAATCGCTTGTCAACAGGGAAATAAGTGATCAACTTCACTAGTAGAATTCAAGCAACACACCCCAGCCAAGCCTTTATAATACTACGGTAAAAAATCTTAAAGAGAAAGTGCCTTGGGATCGATCTGTTGTTAAATGCAGCACTTTCCGCAACCTGCTACTTATTGGGATGTACCAAATATTTAACACATGCTATAGGTTTGAGACTGAACAAACTTTTGTGGGCAACCAGAAAATTGATACGAGCCCTCCTTAATAGCACCTAGAGCAGTAAAATGTTTCGCAAAATGTCCACAGGCATGCTGCGTCAGCCAGAACCCCACTTCCCACGACACTAGACTTCCTCTATTTCTCCTTATGCAACCTCTGACACCACAGAATTTCTTTTTCGTGACCCAGAAGTCCTGCCTATGGGAAGTTCTGTACCGTTGAGAGAAAACAGGTTCAAACTAACAGATTAACAGAGTTGGAAGGGACCTTGCAGGTCATCTAGTCCAACCCCCTGGTAAGCAGGAGACCCTACATCTGCCTCTACCTAGGACCTCTGTTCTAGGGTTTCTAGTTTATAAACTCCCGCAAACAAATCTGAACTGAAATGATCACTCCCATTTCTTCCCACTATGTATTTTTCTTCTTAGATTTTAAATTGCTTTGCGGGGGAGGGAACAGCTCTTCACCTAAAACATTCAACGTGAAAAACATACTGGGGCGGGAGAAGTATGAATCTTAAACAATCAGTTCTTAAGTATGTTGGCAGCCGATGCTTTCTATGTTTCACACTGAGCATTTTCAAGGAGCACCACTAAATCTCAATATGGAGATAATCTCATTTCTGAAAGACATTCTGACTGTCCTATATGAAAGGACTGAGTACACAAATTATTTCAGTAACAACAAAAAAGAAAAAGGTAATAAAGTAATTTTCTATTTATTTATTTATTTATTTTGCTATTTTTTTATAATAGAATTGCATAATATACCCTAGATAATAACCAGCAACAGTATAGTAAGTAGCTATTTTCCTAATCTTCTATTAACTACATTCCAGAGTTGGGGATTTTGGTGCAAGTGTGAGAAAATTTGCAAAATACCTTAATTAAGAAAATGATTCTAATTAAGAGTTTTAAATAGTATGTAGAAGAAGATAATAAAGGGAGACTGAATTGCCAAATATTTGGAATCTAAAATAAATGCCAAATAAATTTAACTGAAGTGACACAACAGCTAACATGTGCTACGTTATACAGAAATGTATTTAAAAGGCTGAATTTATTCTAGATTATATTACAGTTCATAATGAAAACAATGAGTGTTAAATTTGTGATTACACTTTTTTCAATACAATACAATACAATAGCAGAATTGGAAGGGACCTTGGAGGTCTTCTAGTCCAACCTCTTGCCTAGGCAGGAAACCCTATATCATTTCAGACAAATGGCTATCCAACATCTTAAAGACTTCCAGTGTTGGGGCATTCACAACTTCAGTGTGAATGCAAGCTGTTCCACTGATTAATTGTTTAACTGTCAGGAAATTTCTCCTAAGTTGCTTCTCTCCTTGATTAGTTTTCACCCATTGCTTCTTGTTCTGCCCTCAGGTGCCTTGGAAAATAGTTTGACTCCCTCTTCTTTGTGGCAACCCCTGAG
>JAPKID020002699.1:0-13043 GCA_026931265.2 Tropidonophis doriae | reverse complement strand
CCCCCTATCACCTCAACACGCCCTCCGCCGCCAACAGACTCTGGGTCCTGGTCTACAAGTGACTCCCCCTCCCCACCCCCCACCCTGGAACCCCCTAAAACCTTATCTAAAAATTTTCTTAAACCCCCCCCCCAGTTTGCGCTTCGCCCACCTCTCAGGAGCTATCAGTCCGTCCTCAAGGTGAGCCCGAGTTAAATTGGGGGGCCAAGCCTGCGAGAGGGCAGCCTCTCGCAACCGAATGAGGTCGAGCCTCGAATACCGCAGCATCAGATCTAGAACTTGCCGCGAGTGGAACAGATGTTCAAATGCAGGGTACAAACAAGATGGTATAACAGATGGAAAATTGGCAGAATAAAGTGCAGGAAATTAAAAATGCAGGTAGGATGGTACAAAGGCACATAATGGTTAGCGTTACTTCCGTAGAATTGGGAGAAATGAAAGGAATATTCATCCATAGCATCGGCAAAAGTCAAAAAGTCACACCAGAGTCACCAATAAGTCTCAACAAAGTCCATTGTCGAAATGGGTGTGCCCAGCCCAGTTTTTTGGGGGCCATATTAAAGGACTCTCCAGGCCGGTGCACCAGCCCTAGGCCCTCCTGACTTTCCATCTCCAACCGGACCGGGCCTAGTTCACTCCAAACGCCGGTGTAACAAGCCATCATGAACGAGGGAGACACAACGGTGGGGCCAGGGGCGAGGAGCGAGGAACAGAGCAGAGCAAGCAAAGCAAGCTGAACAAGGGCAATGTAGGCCATCGAGTGGTACAAGCCTCCCAGGCATCCGGACAGGCCCGCCCAGGGGTAGTTCATCAAAATCCGGCCCAACAAGGACCACCGGGTACAAAGCCCATTTTCCCTCCACAACTCACTCTAAGGGCCGTCCCAGAGTCCATCCGGAGGTTCAGACCAGTCCAAGGCCCGACTAGGCCGCCCTGGCTGCCATGGAAAAAATCCCAGGCAGCTCCAGATGGTCCGGGCCGCTCTAGGCCGAGCTCCGCTGCTCCGCTACGTCACACGCACCCACCGCCGCCATCGCCGCCGCCGCCGCCGCCTCCACAGCCACTACCGCTACCTCCGCATCCGCCCCGACGCCTAGCAGGCCGAAAACGTGCCAGGAAGCCGGCCAGCATATTTCTCCTGCTGGGGCAGCCCTCCGCGCTGGTCAAAGGAAGGCTGGTGGCCCCACTCACGGACAAAACACGGAGCTTCCATCAAGGTACCCGAGGGCTCGACGCCATACTTCGCGCGTGCGCAAACTGCAAACTTCTATATGTGCCATAGATCTATACGTGCCATATCTATATGTGCCATAGATTCGCCATCACGATAATAGTTCAATCTTTTTCAACCTTGACAACTTGAAGATGTAAAGGCTTCAAGTCGCAGAATTGTGAGAGTTGATGTCTGGACATCTTCAAGTTACCAAGGTTAAGAAACACTGTAATAGTTCATTAATAGTAATCTTCCATGTCTCTTTTCTGAAATGATATATCAACGGTTCATTGTTTTATAAAAATATCTTTTAAGGTATAAAGTAATGCACATTTCAAACCTTTTAACCATGTATTTTTCCATTGTTCCATCAATGTGTTGTGTCTAAAGTTCGTAGCTCATATTATTAGTCTTTCAATTGTTCTTCCATTTCAAATCTCAGTAAAATTGTATTGCAAGATAGGTTCATCATTTCAACATAGTTTAACTTTGAAGCTGTTTTCTACCATTCAATTCAATTCTAAATGTTCTATTATCCACATTAAAATCTTTTTCTTAATTGTGCATATGAAAACCCTTGAAAACTAAATCTCTTTGCAGTGGGTTGATATTTTGATTTCATCTTACATTCTCCATGTTCCTGTTGCATAAACTCACAGTAATTTAACCATTTTTCCCTACAGTTTCTTTCCTGAAAAATACTTCTAGTGATGAGATCCATAAAAGCATTTTGAGCACAGTTGGGTTTATATCTATTCCATAGTCTCAATATGTCACTTTTAATATAATGATTCTTAAAATTTATAGTAATTTAATAGAAAACCATGCCATCCAAGCCTCAGATCATGCCCTTCTAATTCTAAAATTCTTTTCCAGCAATCATTTAGTTTAATCATGAAAGATTATATGCTAAAGAAACAGAAGGATCATAGAGAAAAAAGAAGCTGAAACATCAGAAAGAATTTTTAAAAATACAGCACTTTGCTTGTAGTTATGATTTTAACATAAAGCCTCTGAGATCTCTTCTGCATTGAAGTTATTTTTCCATTAGGGTCTTTGCTGCTTAAAGCAAGCAGAAAATATTTGATTCCCAAATTGCAGTAGAGAAAAGAATGGAGAAAACCAAAGAAACCACAGGCCACAGCCTTGCATAGCATTGTAATATCTTTATGCAGAGGTTCTAAATTTGGTTTCTTAGCTAATTCAGCTGGTAAAAATATCAAAATCCCCATGAACTGTCATGAAGAGTTCAATGACTAAGTCTCATGGTTATGTTTTTCATTTTTCAACTATTAATAGCTGTCAAGAAACTAGCCATTCAAGATTAGGAAAAGGGTGGATTTAGCAACCTATTTGGAGCTTAGTCATATTTAAATGTCTACAATTCCATGTAAATGTATTTTCCTTCCAAATATGGAGATTCAAACATAGGCAACTGGAAGAATTTGGAATGTCAGAGATATTTTTCTGACTTTAATTTGCCACAGGTTCTAATTTTTCAAAATCAGACATGGAGCTACCAAAGACTACCCAATTTTCATAGCTCAATAGAGAATCTAAGCATATTTCTGTGGAAAAGATTTCAAAAGGCTTATTTTTATAAAAGTATAATATAAAGTGATTAATCATATGTATTCAGAGAGTTTTTCCTCCTATGCACAAGAATGGAATTTTACGTATTTATTTGTGAGTAATGTCGAGACTGAGTTGCATGCAATATTCTTTAATTTAATTGTCTCTGACTGTGGAATGAATAGTTGTCTTGAATGTTTTTGTAGTAAACAAATCTCACATTAAAGTTAGGTAGAAATTTATGGGGGGGGGGGGAAGGATTTGCAGAGCTATACAGGCAGTTTGTAACCTGTTGAACTTCTGTGGAATGAGAACATTTCAGAATTTGATCATATTTTCCAGCAAGGTTTCAGATTGGTCAGTTTATGTTAATTTTGTGAGTGGCTTCTGTATGGTGAAAATGGGAATCAGGGAAACATTTACCTATTATCTAGACACTGCATGGTTTGTTCTTTTCCAAAACAAAGACCAATTACCTCATTTGAAACAAGGCAAAGAAGAAACATATTATGCATTTTAAGTACAGGGTATCTGAGGAGCTTTCTCTCCACAATTGTGCCAGTGGCAGAGGCCTGCTACAGATCCCATATGTTAAGATATTGAAGCAGGAAGGATCAAATGGAAAAGCCTATTCTATTCTGGCCAGATCCCTTTGGAATATTATTTCACCAGAGATGATAATTGTCCCCTCCATTTGGCCTTCTGAAGGGTATCCAACCTGGTTTTTCCAGTTGGCCTGGGCCTGTGAGGGGGGAAACTCACCACTGGAGGCTGACAGGGGAAAAAGATCTCATCCACATCCCAGTCCTCTCTTGGCTCTTGTAGGCATGGTTGTTGCACAGTTTTTAATAATATTTTAATGCAACTCATTTTAATCTTTGAATTATTTTACGCTTTTCTATAATTTGTAGGCCAAGACAGTCACCTTGTAGGGGAGATGGGCACCATAGAAAATTAATTAATTAATTTAGTGCTGTTTGCATCCTGTTCCTTTAACGTGTTTGTTATTTTAAGAACAAAGGTATATCAGATAAGAAACGAAGACAGCTACAAAATATCATCATGACTAAGCTGCCACATATATTTCTTCTTGTTATAGATGAAATTGTTGTAATTATTCACAGAAGCTATTTCTCTTAGGTAGACTCAGAATTTTTATTATTACTAATAATAAAGTTTGCCCTTTCTAAGGTACTGGGGACGTGGACACTGAACCTTTAATAATATAAGCTGTATGCCAGTTGACTGATCAACTCTGGGATGATTTATTGTACTGTCTCATTAAGAGACAGCAGCTGCTCCAATTGCTTTGATATTAAGCCTTAAGGAAATATTAGGTGGTGGCAATTTCATAAACTCAAAGTGCATGTTGTACTTCTGAGATGAAATGGTCAGAAGCCTTAGGAACACTTCAACACTGCTCTCTAAATTCAACCTTGAAAAAAGAGACAGTCTTGTGAAGATAAATGTGTAAAAGAAATTTAAGACTATCTGAGAAAATAAATGATACAGTGATTCCTTCTTTTCATGGCCCTGTTTACTATTCTTCTTCAAATGATCAACTTGCTTATGTAAAGGACAGTTTTGTTTCTAGGAGGAGAGTATCTGTGTTCTAGGCAGATTACCTCAAGCAACCTGACAGAGAATCATGGAAGGAGTACTTGGAATCATGAAAATTTCTAGATTAGGAAGGGTTGACAAAATAAACATTCATGCTTATTTGTTTTTGAACTCCATAGTTGCCTCTTCCTTTGGTTAATAATATGGTTGACCTTGAGTTTTTCAATTCAGTTGCCTGCCACGTGATTTCAACCATTACTCTGTACTTCCCAAGCACTGGTTTTAATTATTCTCTCAATAGCTATACACATGTATAGTAGTACTATTGCAACTGAGATTGAACATATTTTGAGCATATTACCCACCTCATGACCCGGTCTCATGTTATGTCCTTTTGATGACTTTTTGATGTTGTCAAGCTGTAACAGAGATTCAAGCTAAAACAAAGAGATTCAATAACAAAGAGAAGTCCATGCTCAATGTTTTTAATGTTTATTCAATAAAACATTTAAAAAATAATAATAAAGAGCAGGACACTGAGTCCTTTTATGCAATTTTTTTTATGGACATATTTTTCCTAAAACTTCGTTTTTAAAAACATGACCACAATGACTCTCTAAGTTTGAAATGGTAGGAGAAAGATTCAGACAGTTTGGATCAGTTTGGGTGGACCGGATGTTAATTTTAATCTGGTTCACTGAACCGGTAGTTCTGACAACCGTGGTGCCGGAAGCCAATTAGGCCACACCCTCATGGCCAAAGCCACCCAGCAACCGGGCAAAGAACTGGTTGCTAAACATTTTCAATCCCACCCCTCGGTAGGGGGGACCTTGAAGACAGGAAGAAGACAATAGACAATATCTGACAAATAAAATCTAGTTTGAAAGGAGGGATGGGGGTGACAAAAATATCTCAGAAGAATCCCTAATTTTGAGTGAGTAAAGTTAAGGAGACAGAAGATACTTTCAGATGCTCAAGATTCTGTTACTGTTACCTTACAATAAAGGTAGCCTTAATATACTCATGGTTGATGCTTCTTTTCTGGATTGTCTTGAAGGGCTGACAGTGTCAGATCTGAACGGCATGATATGCCTTTGATTACTAACATTCATTTTTGCAAATTTTCATTTTTACAAAACATCAGGTACTGGTAGCATTCCTTTTTTTTTTTTTTGTAAATGAGATCTGCAGAAATATGAAATATTATGATTTTTTAACAGTATGTTTTGCAATTTCAGTCATGCTAAATGCTGTCCATTAAAAAAATCTCCTTAAACTAAGGGACTTATAGTGATCCGTGAAAAATTATCTACATATACAGTACAGAAGCTTATATGATTTTCAAATGCAAAACAGTGAAACATAGTTTGGTTGTTAGCATTAAAACTAATGATACATAACACAGATATAGATCTTTAAAAAATTATCGTTTGTTTTTTAAGTTGTCTGTTTAACTTCACATACATGATATGTTGAGAAATGATAAAGAGGATGTTGTATAAGTAACCTGCACTATGAGAAAACAATTTATCGGGGTTATGAGGAAGGAAAGGTGGTTTCCTGTGGAAGAAGCAATGCCATTTTATTTTCTTTCTATTTTCTTTCTTTTTTACTACTTGTGGAATGTTCAGTGAAATGTTGGGGATTTAAAAAAAAACATTTTTCCTTTTTTTTCCAGTGTGCTACATATATGAAAAAATATAGCTCCTCAAAATAGAAATAGATTTCCTGACCAGGGAAATCAAGATAATTATGACCGCGCTTACAAGCACCATTCCTACATAAGTTTGGCACAATTGCATTTTCTGTTATACTTTTAATATGATCCATCAATACAGTGACTCCAACAAAATTCACATTATTGCCTATGGCCATCTAAAATTGATTGCCCAGAAGTGCATTCTATTTATCCCATTTCTCATCTCTTGAGCTTCTTGCTTTAATGCCTTTCCTTAGCCAGGAGGGTTCCTTTATTAATACCATTGTAATGTGCTATATCAACTAGAATACATGAATTCTGATCCATGGGACATCCAACAAGGTTGTAGTTCCTCTGGATTTGAAGGGAAATTTATGATCTATGTTAAAACTTAGTGGCACTAATGGGAATTTTGAAATATGTCATTGCTCATGCCCAAAATATACAATGTAAAGTCAGAGATATTTTCATTTCACTGGAAGCTTTCCACATTTATAAGATGATTCCAATTGATCATAAAGGAATATAGCCTAAAATGAAATAAAGTCTAAATATTCTGATGATTTTAGAAGCAAGATGAAAGCTCAGTGGAATTATACACAAGTAGTTCCTTATTAAAAGGGATGTGAAGGTTCAGTGGCTAAGATGCTGAGCTTGTCGATGAGAAAGGTTGGCAATTCAGCAGTTTGAATCCCTAGTGCCATGTAGTGGAGTAAGCTCCAGTTACTTATACCAGCTTCTGCCAACCTAGCAGTTTGAAAGCATGTAAATATGCAAGAAGAAAAATAGGGACCACCTTTGGTGTGAAGGTAACAGTGTTCCATGTGCTTTTGGTGTTTAGTCATGCCGGCCACATGACCACAAAGACATGTTTTGAAAGCGCTGGCTCTTCGGCTTTGAAACAGAGATGAGCACCGTCCCCTAGAATCGGGAATGACTAGCACATATGTGTGAGGGGGAACCTTTAGTTTCTTATTAAGAGGTGATATATTTGATTTTCCTGACAGTTCAAGGGGATTTGTGTGCAGGTATTGCAACAATTCATTTAGTGATTGCTCAATGTTGTGAAGGCATTGGATTTATGACCATTTTGCACACTTATGACCATTGTAGCACACCCCCCATCATGGTCACATGATCAAAATTTAGATGCTTAGCAACTGACTCATATTTATGGCAATTACAATGTCATGTGATCACCTTTTGTGACCTTCTGCCGAGCAAATCAATGGGAAAGCCAGATTCATTTAATGAGTGTGACACAAAAGGTCATAAAATGGGACAAAATCCATTTAACAACTGTTTCACTTAGCAACAGAAGCACAGGCTCATTTGTGGTCATAAGATAAGGACTACCTGTAATTATCATATAGTTATCATATTTATTAATGTTTTTATGTGATTCAGCTGTGTTATGAGCTCATAGAAGCCATAAGAATCTTATATTTGACTCTTTTTTGCTATTGCTACTCATTTGAGCAAATAAATACATATTTTCAGCTATTAAATTCCAATAAAGTTTCTGTTTTGAAATTACCCTTCAAATGGGAAATGTTCAGATTGCAATAAAAATAATAAAATAGCAGAATATTGTGGCCTTGGTGTGGTTCCTAACTCCCACCCAACTCAATATTCAACAAGGCAAACATACACATTGTCAGATGTAAAGGATTGGGAATGGTAGTGTTAAACATTTTATAGCATTTATGTTTAAACAAATAGAAGCTGCCATTATGTTCCATGTAACACTCCATTATGATAATAGCTGTTTCATGGTAATGTTATCATCTGGAAATATTAGTCAATTCCATATGTATACTGGCATCACAGAGCTTTGATACAGACAGCCAAACGCTAAGTTAGTAAACAAAAATAATTGGATTCTATCAGAATAATACCAAGAATTTGGAAATACTATTATTCTCTTTTTAATCTTTTTCTAGATTTAGGATGAAATGTACAGTATAGTATAGTATAGTATAGTATAGTATAGTATAGTATAGTATAGTATAGTATAGTATAGTATAGTATAGTATAGTAATGCAATGCAATGCAATGCAATGCAATGCAATGCAATGCAATACAATACAAATAAATTCCCTTATCCAAGATAGAAAATATAAATGCATTTTGCTTTGGATCAGTTAGTTAAGTATGGGAAAGCACTTTTACTGAAAAATTAACTACAAATAAACTTAAATAACACTACAATTAAGGGAAAGGTTATTCACACCTGTTGGATTAACATTACTTAATATATAATATATATGGTCATCAAATGACTTGGGACAGTGAACAAAGTTAGAATAAAACAAAAACAATTATAAACATTACAAAAGTTAAAATATGAAGTGGTTGAGTAAGGTCAACTAAAATTCCGAACATAACCAATACGCTGATCCCTGCACCCTGTAAACCCCAGGATAGAAAGACGACTTCAGAGCATTAGGAGAGGTCAGCAGGGATGGGGCCATCCTCATCTCCTGGTTGCTACCCCAGAAAAGACGTGCCTTCTAGGCCCATCAATTAACATCCTCTATTCAAGGAGAGCTGAAGCAGGTCCATCCTGCCTGACTGGATCAGGTGAACAGAAACAATTGGGGAGAGATGGTGTTACGTATTCAGCTCCGTTTGACACCATACCATAAGAGGGAGCCGCCCTCTACGCTGATTGGCTAAGCCATCTGACAGCAGGGTATTTAAGGAGCTGTCAGACGGGGAAATCTCTGTTCTGTTCATTTGTAGTTTAAAGCAGTTGCGGTTAGCTAGTAATGTTAATAAAGCGTTTGAACTAAAGTTGTTTTGTCCACAACCACCTCCAATGTTCACAATATTGAACACTGGCGACGAAGGTGGGATGTAGGACAGAGACAGTAGAATAGAGAGAATCGGGAATTAGGCGCGTTAGCGATACAATTTCCTCAGGGGTGAAATTAACAGTGACACCTCCTCAGAAGATTAGCAATGGCTGCCCTCCTGGCATTTACTCCTTTTAATTCCAATATTGAACCTTGGGACTCTTATATTACTAGGTTCAAATGTTTCATCAGGGCTAAGGAAGTAACTGATATGTCCAGTGACAGGAAGTGTCCTTGTTTTTTAAGCATTTGTGGAACGGAGCTGAATACGTAACAGATGGGTTCCTCAAATAACCAAGTCCCAATCCACCAAGAGCTTTTAAAGTGACAATCAGTACCTTGAATTACACCTAGAAGTACATTGGCAACCACTGCAGTTCACAGAGTATTGAGGTACCTGTACTGAATAACTGGCAGTGTTTACTACTCGCACTGCATCAGCTGAAACTTCCAAGTGCTCTTCAAGGGCAACCCTGTGTAGAGCACATTCCAGCAGTCCAGAAAAGAGGCCACAAGAGCATAATGGTAACAAGGATTTAACTATACAATGTTTTCCAGCCTAAAAATTTGGACTTTTAAAAAAAATCCTCCTTAAAACTACAAATGTTTTCGTATTCTTTGTATTTGTCTCAGAAAAAAAATAGGAAATCATACCCAGCACCTTGCTATAGTTTTAAATTCTAGGCCTCTTGCCAATTTACCCAGATAGCTATTGTTAAGGTGGGGGGTGCAGCAAAAGAAGGAGTTAGTACATTCCAACAGATGTGATTTCAAAGGAAGAACTACTATAAGACAGAAGGGACAAAGCTGGAATGGTACCACTTTGCTTTTCACCAGGTGTTAAAGCTCTGATATCCTGTTTCCAGCTCAGAACACTCTACCAGCTATTATGAATTCCTTGGGGTGAGCAGCTGTCAGGATGTAGTCCACCTCTATCGACTGCTTTGGTCATCCACCGTCTTGAACATCATTGGCTTGTTCCTTGGCATAATCACAGCAGCCATACTTGGAGCCTTTAAAGATGTGGTAAGTCTTGCCTGCCATTGATGGACATTAATCCATGCTAGCATGTTCATGTTGTCCTGGCAAAATAAAATATGACTATGCAGTACTTTGGACTTGAACCCAGTGTATGAATGGCATGCTCTAAATTTATACTTACACATCCTTCCTTAGAGGCCTGGGATGACTGAGATGACCAAGGAAAAATGTGTATTTGAATTAAATAATTGCTGACAGTGTTCACACAGCTCAGAATTACCTTATGGTGCCCTGGAGGGATTCTAAATATAAAGCCACTTTAAAATTCAGTCTAATCCTGGTGACCATGGATAGACTGCGTTCATATTGTTTTCTTGCCGACAATATCTATGTGATCGGCTGTTACTTTCTTCAATGATATTTCTCTTTTTGAGTCACTTCCTTGTGTTCTGGATGCATACAAACAATTTCTAAAGAAAAATTTTATGAGATACTTCATAGATCTGATTAATTGGCATGAAATCAAAACCAATTGAAGACAGATTCACTCTCTGTCTGTCCCTGGTTAAATAGCTAATCGTATCAGTTATAATTTGACTAATGAAAGAAGTTCAATTTGAAATAAATCTTGTCATCTTATGACAGCCAAGAGATGCTGCATGTGTATTGCCATTAATCTGTGAATCGGTGCTTAATTTTGAATTTGCAGGATTGATAACTAAGAATGAAAACATTAAGGGAGATGCCAGGACAATAATAAATCTTGAAAAAGGTGTATTAATATTTTTTTCTGAATATACTCACAGCGTTTGAGGTCAAGGATTTGATCCCAGTCAAGTGAGCCCAAATGGAGTGGAACTCAAATCACAAAGAAATTGTGTAAAGGGGCAAAGCATATAGGCCATCCCAGTGATAATTAATAAGAAGACAATTAGTTTGTACATTCATTGGAGAGAAAGGGATTACAGGACAGTACGCAGGCGCACAGTAAGGAATACATCTTGAAAGCAATGTGTCCTTTGCCTGGTTGTTTTCTTTGAGTATCTTAGGAGGCCAAAGAAAGCATTAGTGTGAAACTGATTAGGGTCTTGTCCATTTCAGATAGCAGCACAAGGGGGGAGGGATTTTTATTCAATCAATTAAGGTTTACGGAGCTGAGGGTCTTATGCTTAGCACTTTGTTAGGGAAGTGCTGCCCTGTAAAGAAAAGCTGGTCAGAAACTGATGGCTTGTTTAAGCAATCTCTCTGCTGGGGAAGTAGGGGGTGAAAAAGCAGGTCAGCTACAAGACAGTGCATTAGATTTATATTATATCTTTCTCCAACTTTAACTCAACTCCAGAAGGTTGATTGTGGGGAGATCTAGGGAGGAGCCCAAAATTATCCACTAAGCCAGGGGTTCCCAAACTTGGCAACTTTAAGACTTGTGGACTTCAACTCCCAGAATTCTCCAGCCAGCTAAGTTGCCAAGTTTGGGAACCCCTGCACTAAGCTTCCGTAGTCCTAGCTTAGCTTTAGAATGGAAACATATAGCTGAATCTGCCTGAGCATCTTCTGTTTATAGTTCTGCCTCTCATCTTTACTCTGTAACACTCATGACAGTTGGATGAAAGGTGAGGGAAAGATGGAAGGCATTCATGACGTACTTAGAATCTACAATGTCTATGCATTGGGGAATCCGTAGACGCCAATACATCTCATGTATAGCAAAGGTCCTTACAGCTCATTTGCCCCAAAAGAATTTATGATTCAGTTAGCAAACTGAGAATGTGGCAATGAAATTAATTCAGGAACTGTAAAGTGAAAAAAGAAATTCAAAATGAAGAACAAATGCCAGCTTCCTCACTAGATTAAAATAACCTAGCTTGGGGCAGTATGTTTACATTTCCTAGGTTTTCTGTTTAACAATAATTTTCACCTTATCATCTTGGTTAAATCTCACAAAGCTGCATATCCAGATTTCATGTAATTGAGAAAGCATTCATCTTTCACAGAACCAGTGGTGGGTTTCCAATTTTTTTACTACTGGTTTGCTCGAGCATGCATGATCCTTCTGCGCATGCGCAAAAGCATCTGGGTGGGTGGGCAGAGCCTCCTGCCCGACACCGCTACCGGTTTTCCCAATCCAGACCGAACCAGTTACAACCCACCTCTGAACAGGAGTATCATATCTGAGCTGCAAAAATCTTAATGCCCCCTTACATAGTGGAAAATTAGAGTTTTCTCTATTGGTTTGCTGCCTTTTATGGATGTCCAGATTTTTTGCAGCTCAGATAGAGTAAATCTATTTTTATTTAATATTCTAGGTACTTATCAATTGAATCTGCACTAAATATTCTGTACTTTAGTGTCTTTGGAAAACTCCAAGATTTTTTGTGCTTTGAGGCATTGCCTTTTTAAAGAAAAAAATTCTAAGGAACTGTAATAAGCACATGCCATTAGGGCTGTGCAGCATTTGGAATTTGAAATTTACTACACACTTCTATCCAGCTGTCATCTTTGTGTACTTATGCTAAAATTTATAATGTGTTTTCTGCTAGGCATATTTTTTAAAAATAGCTTTTATTAAAAGATTTTTATTAAAGTAAGTTACATGCACGATAAGAAATACATTCAAATATATAGCGAAGTAAATGTGAAAAAGAAAAGACACAAATAAATGGGCATAGAAAAATCAAAATGGAAAAGAGCAGAAAAGATTAATATATAGTTGTATATATTAACAATTTAAGATTACAACATATTTCTCTGCTGATCATAAAGTTTTATCCTCCATGGAATATTCCTCGGTTGTTATTTTTTAGAACGGACTGTGCCAACAATGTAATTAACATGGATGGTGGTGTGTAGTTAAGATAAAACATGTTTGCTTAGAAAGATATTTTGCACTTGGTTGGCATAGGATACCGAGTGACCAGACTTCACTTTTATTTAAAAGTTTGACAATGTTATACTAAGTGCTCATGCAATTATTAACAATTTTATTTTATTAAGTATTTATATTTGCCAAGTGGGGCCTGGAAATAAATGATTGTTTAGGAGGCACATATCAAGATTTGCTAGGCAACTGAAAGAATGGCAACTTAAAGCAGTCATGCAGTGCTGAGTTGGACTTTTTATATAAAAAATCACTCTTGGCAGAAAGAAACTGGCAAATCCCCCC
>JAPKID020002698.1:0-13044 GCA_026931265.2 Tropidonophis doriae | reverse complement strand
GCCGCCTGCCCCCCTCGCCTGTGGCCCTTCGCCCGCAAAAGGCGAGGGCTGCTGAGCTGAAGATCAACAGATTAGTCTTCTTCTCCCTCTATGGCAGAATGCTATCCATCTAAAGATTTTCTTTAATTTAGAGCCGTGTAGAGTTTGAAAAGCCCTTCAAGTTCACTTGGGCTGATGAATTGGTAATTGAGTGTACCTGGATGTTGGTGCCGTCTTTCCCTCTCTCTGCATTTGTATCAGTCCGTGTTTGTTTTCCCGAGCTGTAAATCACTCAGAGCTTGGAGAGGCTTTTATCAAATGAATTCTGATCTCAATAGAATCAAACATATTTGAATATTTCACAGCAAAGCTTTGCTAGTTCAGGATAAAGTTGGGCTCAAATTTCCATTGCCTCATTTTGTAAAGATGAGTCAGTAATTGAGTTGTACTTTACAATCACTCGGCAATAGTCTTGATTGCTAAAAAAAGATAGATTTTATTTTTCTTTTTACACTAGCTATTATTCATTCAAGTATTGATTGCTTTATCATGAAAAGCACATTCATTTTTCAGATATGGAATGGCAGGAGTGTAACTATATTCTGCATAGAAAAATCCTGATCTCAGAGTTAACAGGTATAACTGGTATATTATCGAGGGTAATCATTTAAATTATTTAAACATGACTTCCTGAATCAAGCAATTATCTTGGTGTCCAGCATATTAAACCAGAATATTAAACCACAAACCATAGTTTCTAAGCAACAATATGATATTTTATACTGACGGCGTAGTTATTCAGTCTTCTTCTGTGCCAGGGCTTCCATTATATATTTCCACTCTTTATTTACATTTTTATGCTTTTAAGGCAGGGGGAGTAAAAAAAAAAAACCAAAACCATTTATAGCTTCACAAAATCCTGAACTTGAAAGACATTCACTGCCCCAAATCAATCAGCAAATTTTGTGGCTGAGTAAGCTTGGATTCTGGTTCATTTTGGTCTCAGTCTGTCAAGCTTTTGCTCTAATGCAAAAATTAGAAAGTTGTTTCAATAGTTGCCTTGTATTTTATTCATTTTAATCAACCCAGGTAGCCGAGAAAACAGGAACAGGTAGATTGAATAAACTGAAAAATCTAAGAGAAGGAAAATGCTCAAGAAAGAAGTGCACAGCCAAGATTGGATTTTATTTCCAACAGTTGTGGGTATATAACACATTTGTATGTTGTGGGCAAAGAACTATGCATTACAAACAAAATAGCCTGAGATCACAGTCAAAAAAGGGTAAAGACAGGATTAAAAACTGATTAATGAAATGAATATCTGTTGTCTTTAAAACGAGGCACTCCATTTTTAAAATTAGTATAGTCCTCTATCTGCATATACTGTATATATGCACACCTTCTGTACAGTCATGGGGACTGGGAAAGAAACTATGAAAACAGACTTAGATTGCAGAAAGAATATAATCTCAATCATAGGATTCAAATAATTTAACAACAGGTTCTCTGCCCTAATGACCAGCTGGATAGGTGTGACTGGGTGGCCATGTGACTGGGTGGGCATGGCCAACTCAACTTCTCTCATGTCAATGGGAACTTTGCCTTAGCTGTTACAATGTAGTAAGGGTAAACTCAATGGTTCTCAACCTGTGGATCGGGTCCCCTTTGGGCAACCTGTGGATCGGGTCCCCTTTCACAGGGGTTGCTTAAGACCATCAGAAAACACATATTTTCGATGGTCTTAGGAACCGAGATACCAATTTTGTGGTTGGGGATCATCACAACATGAGGAACTGTATTAAAGGGTCGTGGCATGCGGAAGATTGAGAACCACTGGGTTAACTGGAGAAGCAGTTTCTGTAAGCAGGGCAATAAGGATTAGGCTAGAAACAACACCAGAACATTTCCTTCCTGCCTTCCTTAAAAGATTAGCTCTGTAAAGTGGAAAAAAACCAAAATGAGATTTTTTTTCCAACAACCGGTTCTCTGAACTGCTTAGAATGTTAACAACTAGTTCTCCCAAATAGGTGCAAATTTGCTGAATCCCATCACTGAATACAATGCATAAGCTGCATTGGATAAATTCTCTATTAGAGGCACATATCCTCTACATTCCTAGAGAGACAGAGCAAGGATAGTAGGGTTCTCTCCAATTCTCGAAGCAAGGGAAAATTCCTTATCTCCCTACATTACTTCCATTTCGGCCACCTGCTTGCAACATTTACACTCTCTACTCGCTTTCAACAGTGTCTTCCATTTTTATATAGTCTCAGAAGCAAGAACAATAAGCACACTCACTTTTGTCTCCTGCCAACTCATGATGCTGGCTTCTCATTCTTCCCATGCTCACTTTCGGGGTATTTATTTTCATTACTGCACCTGTGGCTCATTTGCTTCCTTTCAATAGCATCTTCATTATTCTACTCTCACTTTAGGTAAGAACTAGCACTCTCCCATACATAGGTATTCATTTTGCAGGTGGGGAAGATCTTGGATAAATATGGTGTCTCTAAACCAAAGTTTGGCTGCTGTATATGTGGGAACTCCACAGAGGGTTTCAATATTCTACTTAGTTAAAGTGACAACAAGCCATGGTTTGCACAATGTCACTATACAGAGTGAGCATAAAATAAGAGATTGTAAATTGACCACTGAGAGGAGAATAAGTTCTGCTTTCCCAAGTTTAAAAACAATGATGCAGCAAATGAATATGTAGTAAGATCTGCACCAACAGCAGCAGTAAACTGAAGATATTGAAGTAGAGATGCCAAGCAATGGGGGCATAGGATGGTGTTCTGACCCTCCTTACTCCGACTAACACAAGACTGGCTGCCTGCCACTAACTCTCTTGGCTGCTTGCCTGAATGACTCTGAACAGACACAAAGCTTCCTAACTCAACTAAACATGAACCTGAAAAATCAACACGAACCTAGAAGTCCAACATTGTTCTCTGCAAGGACTTTCTTAGCAAAGACTTCCTTTTAAACCCTCTTGGGAGGGGTCAGTCATTAGGCAGCTGGGACTAATTCAAATCCTTTGAGTTCACTTCTGATGCAATTGATGCCTCCTTTTTTCAGCCCTTCTCAATCTAGCATCAGGGACAAACTGGCTTTGATCCTCCCCACTACTGCAAGACCCAGGTGCCTCCTGATGACCAGCCAGGCTCTCTGCTCTCTCAAGGTCGCCCTCCTCCTCCAGAGAAGACTCGTAGAACTCTTCACTAAAGGAGTCCATCAGCAGCTCATCCGGAGCCGGCTTGGCCACAACAGGATGGTATGATGAGTTCTTCAAGTTTCCAAGTCAAGGATTGCAAATCCAGATCCAAGTAGTTACTGTACAACAACGCTAACTACTCTTCCTAGTTATTACATCAGTTAGGAAAGGTGGACAAACTTATTTTGTAAAGTTTCACCTGTCAAAATATAGTATGAATTCTCCCCAGAGAAGCCATTCTCTAGTTCAAGCTTTTAGCTGAGGATAAGTCTTGTTTTAGCAAATCTGGCATCCATAAAACCCATCCATAAGCAATCAACTGTTTAATGCTCATGCAATAAAATATTCCAGAGTGGATTTTTTCCCCATCCCCATTTTTTTAAATAAATTTGCTTCTATTCATATCATTTCCAAAACTACTGCAGGTCGGATTGAACCTGCATTCAGATATGTCATATATGCTTGTATTCATATTGTTCCAAGAGCTACTATTGGTCAGACTGACTCTGCAGTCTGAAGGTTGATGATGAAGAAGGTACATATCTTGAAGCACATATGTCATCTCAATATATTGTGATTATTGTAGTAATATATGGGTTGTAGCTTTTTCCAATATGCAAATAGGCTGCCTCCAGGAGATAAGAGTTGGATTTCTTTACATTTGTTACCTGATTTCTCTCTCCATTGGTATTTATGCTATATTCTGCACAGAGTCACAGCAGCACTGCTTACAAAGCTATGAGACTTTTGATGCTACAAGAAGAGAGATAATAAAACAACAACAGAAGAAAGTGGCTTCTGCAACTGTTAAAAGCATCTCTCTTTCTCTTCCTGACATAATGACAGATATCTTCCAGGTCTAATCTTTGGAACTGCCATTAGGTTCTTAAAAAAAAAAAAAAACCTAAAGTCACAGCTACAGTAGCTAGAGTTTGTCCTTAGAGACTAAAGAAGGAAAAGGCTATTTTGGATATAACTACTATTCACCCAGCAAGATATCTTCAATAGCAATTCTCCAGAGAAGTTTCTTTCTTCAGCTTTGGGACTTCTGGGGGTCCCAGACTGTCCTGCATAGTGGCATGACCTGTAATCTCATAGAAACCACAGGGGGAAATGCCTTTTGCCTTCAAACTCCTATAAAAGGAAATTGCAAAGGGATATGAATGACATATCAGAAGAGAGGGAATGTCTGTAAGTAATTTGGTATGGTAAGGTAGGTAAGGTAAGAAGATAAGAAGCAGCACATGGTCCATGATGCAGCACATAATTCATACATGGTCGATGAAACACATAATTTTATGGTCTACAAAAATCTATCTTCTATTACTTCTAGAAACACAAAGAGAACTTCCATAAGAACAAATAGAGATTGTAGGAGTGTGACACAGTGCTTTTCTTCCTTTGATGCAGTGCTTTGCATAAACATGCTGAGATAGGACAGCTGGCATCCTAAATTAGCCAGAAAGTCCAGATTTTTTAAAAGTTTGTCCTCTTTTTGCATGAATGATAGGCTCCTTTGTCAGCCACAGACCTGGAGCTACACAGATTATAGAAAAGCTAGGAACAGATTTCATTGATCTATTACTCATTAAGGATACTATCTCACCATCAAGATATTCAGTAGTGTTGTATTTACACTGTTGTAAATAAGGAGAGCTTTTTTTCGGGAGTCCTAAAATATTGAGAAAATAATATTTTCTTTTAAGAAGCATCTAGATAAGCCAAGGAATGGAGACAAGCGATTTTGTTTAACCATAAGTCTAAATGTTAATGTTAAAATCCTTAACAAATATCTGACCCACTCAGTAGTCTGATCACTACTAAAGAAAAAAAAATTGTGCCCTGTATGTGGGTTACATTTTGTACTAAATTACTATTTATTTGATTAATAGAGAAAACTGATTAATTTGATTAATAGAGAAATCATTCTAAAGAACAAAATAGCCTCCCCTTGTTGATGTCAAGAAAGATGAAGGAAAACTGAGGAACATGTGGGGGGTGGGGGGGAAACTAGGCTGTAGGAGATGTTTTCAGAAAAAAAAAATCAAGGGCAAATACTCAATTTACAGACTTTCATTATATTAATGTCACCAGCCCCATAGCCATTTGTCTGGAACGGTATAGGGTTTCCTGCCTAGGCAGGGACTAGAAGACCTCCAAGGTCCCTTCTGACTCTGCTATTGTAAGATTGTAAGATATGCTAATTATTTCTGCATGTTTCATAACCTTCCAGATAATAGAACTGTTGCCACTTCTATCTGATTTTTATATAACTGTCTGTGAAATTCTTGTCTTGCTGAAATGGATAGCCATTGTGGTCATTAAGGTATCTGTGTTGCTTTGGCAAGGTTAATATAAAGAATTATGACATTCCACACACTGTACATTTATGAACCTTCCAGATGCAGTGTAAGTTCTTGGGGCCCCCTTGTGTCCCCAAATGGTACTGCAAAAATGTGAATACAAGCCTACAACGTTGGCCTTCTTCACCAGTGTCATGATACACCTTACTAGATGTTATTACAGAATGCTGCTAATATAAGAATACACTTACAAGATGACAGATAATGAGGTACCTTTCTTGTAGCATCCTTGAGAGATGGTCACCCATCAATACATGCTGAGAGGAGAAGTTGCATTTATCTTCATGGAACAGATCTCAATCCTACTAATCTACTTGAGAGTACACATTTTGATGGCCTTCATTTGATTTGATCCCAATTGTCATTCATTCATTCATTCATTCATTCATTCATTCATTCATTCATTCATTCATTCATTCATTCATGTGTGTGTGTTTGTGTGTGTATTCTTTTAAATATAACAACACATAAACGTATAGTGTGGAGGTTAGTTAAGAGATTAGTCTGTCATTTCTGGACCATTTTCATGGGGTTTGTTTTCTATTTTTTTCAGAGAAATTGTCTTTCATTTCAGAAAGTCTACCGGTCTTAGAGACATCTAATGCAATCTTATTTCTACTGTTACCACATTGCTAAGGATAATATAGAACCTATAGCAATAGATCAGGTATTTTCTGCTATGCACCCAAAGTAGCTTGCTTATATGTGGCTTGGTAATTTGGATAACTGACAGTGCATAAAACTTACATTGTGCTTTACACTGATTTGCTATCTTTATTGCCCTTTATTTGTCAGGTATGTGTTATGGGGGTATAAGGAACTATGGATTTATGAGTTGCGGAGGGAGCAGTGTGTGTATGTGTTTGTGTGTCTGTGTCTGTGTTAGGAATGAAGGAAAGAATAAAGGTATAGTGCAGAGGTGGGTTCCTACTGGTTTAGGCCGGTTCGGCCCAGTAGTTAGTAACTTGGCTTGCCATGCCCCTGAACTGGTTCTCTCAGCGGCACCCTAGGCAACACCATCTTGTTTTTTGCTTCTGCACATGCACAGAAGCATTTTTAGTAATGCACATGCACGCATAGTGTGCATTAAGGGGGCGCGCAGCACGTCCTTGAGAAAACTAGCAGTAGCAGGAGCCAGAACCCACCCCTGGTATAGTGACCATGAAATTGAAAATGAAATAAACAAAGATTTGTGGAGCTATGTTTCAAAGAGAGGGAGAGATTAAAAGGATCCCTTGACAAAAATCACTCTGTATTTCTGTTTGAAGTGTGGAAAGTTATCACCCATCTCTCTCCCAGAAAAATAAAATACCATAGAAAATATTGAAAAGGCAGAATATTATATTTCCCTAGATGTGAAAATAAAAAAACATGTTTTGTTTCCTGCAGCCTCCTGCCCCCAACCCCTTTGTCAATAGGCCATTAAGAGGCCTGAGCTAGTCTACTTTACATAATAAAGAGTTCTCCCCTTCAGCTCCAGAGTCATGGGATTAAGGTAGGACTCGCTTTACCAAACCTGGACTCAGCCCATGGGAGCCTGGCAACATTCCTTTTAACAATTGGCGACCCAGATGGGACTCCGAGCGAACCTAACCAATGGCTGTGGCCCAGGTAAAAAAAAGAAACCCAAGCAGGCGCAGACCTCATTGAGTCTGTGGGTGGACTTTTACCTGGTCTCTGGCCATTTGGGTCTAGGTTTTAAAGGGGTTTTGAGTTTGAGCTCAAAGGCTGCCTGGAAAGAAGGTGAGTACCTCTAAATCTTAATTCTCTAAAATTTAATTTTAAAGCATGGAAAAGCATGGGAAATGTTTGTATGCCTGCATGTGTGTGAGTGATGAAATCTTTCTCCCAATCACACCTGGATCTTGGTTCCTTTGTATGTTTTACCAAGAGACTCTGGAAAGTATTAGGGTCAGGCCAGAGCACAGGACTTTCTGTTAGGGAAAAGAGAGTGCATGTGAAAATGGATGGAAAAGTGAATGAAATTGTTTTTTTGTTGTTGTTGCTGCTTTTGGCTGTGAAAACAAAAAGGCAAAGACCCAGAAGAGTAGAAAAGAGTGAAAAGAGTAGAGGTGCCTGGTACTAACTGCAGAGGGGCACAGGTCCTCACGGATTACCTTTTTTGATCCGCAAAACCCAGGTGATTCCCGAGAGAAGGGCCGAAATACTTCGTGGGAATCGAAGTCCTTCCCAGAATCTTTTTTTTCCTGAAACTTACGGTGTGTGGTCACCCGGCTAGGCCAAAGTGAGCCCTACATGTAAAGGGTCGTGGGAAGCATTAGCTCGCGGGTGCCAGAGATGCCCTCGGAGATTTTCTTAGATGCCAAGATTTTGGCTGAGAGCAAGGAAATTGTGTGAGAAACGGGCTTTGCTGAAAGATGATACAGGAAAACTAATTTGGCTACATAAGGGTACTTAAAAGAAAAGGGAAAAATGTTGGTTTCTGTTCTTTTCTGTTGTCTGTTTGTCTCTTTCTCTGTTTTCTATGTAACCACGTGGTTGGTTGGTTTGTTAAGATTTGTGCCTTCCCTAATTTAACAGATTTGTGCTGGGAAAGACTAGGGGGTGTAAACCTGAGAGTTCCTTTTCCCTTCTTATTTTCTCCATGTCCTTATGCATATGTGTGCCTAAGTCTTTGTGCATCCTCGAGGTAATTGTAACTATAAAATGTCTCCAATCCAAAAGGACAGGAATTTTGAAGTGTTGAAAGAAAGAAAAGAGTAAACTGATAGAAATTGCCTTTGCTCAGTTTGTGGGGGCCCAGAAAACTGAGTGAAGGGGGAGGGGAGTCTTTATTTTGCATCTGTATGGCCAACAGAAACAGAGTAAAGAAATATTCTTCCTTCCTTGTACCTTTAAGTAACAACCCAGAAAATGTTTTAAGTTCATTTACAAGAAAAATTGGTCCTTGAATTTATTGTGTGTTTAAATGATTTTACCTGTTCATTCCTTTTCTGAAGCATATGAATCCAGATCCTATTTCTCATCGGTGAGATCCTCATAATGTGGCCAGTTTATCTATTTAGTAACTCAGGGTTTTATTTTTCAAACTGCCTGAAGCTATCTCCCCCCCCACACACTAATCCTCCAACAATGCCTTTTCTGTGGGGGAGGAGACCTTGTTCTCATGTTTTTCAGCCCTAGAAGATTGTATCCTGTGAGTTGAGTAAAGAAATTTTTTCCCCTTTAAGGAGGAGGACGAGTATTGCCTTGTGTGTGTATGTACAAGATGAAGGGAATTCCTACTAGAGGTTCGCCTTCAACCTGAGTAAAAACTCTCTGCACATCTATCTGGCCAACTACTCTTAGTCCTAAGGTAGAACAGGTGCTCTCTTACCATTTTCTTCCCTTTTCAACTTGAGTTCCTAATCTAATTTTTGTGGTGCTGTTTTGAATAGGTTGGACTGTTTATCCCTTTGTGTAAAGACAGATACAAAAAAAAAGTTACATTGTTCTGCGTTCTCCCTGTTGCTTGTCACCTTCTTGTCCTTTTCTCCCAGCAGTGGACAAATTGTTTCCTTAACTTTTTTCTTGTTTTTTACATGTTGGGAGAAGCTTTTTTTTGGTTAATTTTTACTTTTGTGGCAAGTCTTTCTTCATTGTGAGCCTTAGCTTTCTCACTTCATCTTTGCAGGCTTGGGCTATTTGTTGATATTTTGCCTTAGTTATGCCCCCCCTTCTACTTTTTTATACCTTTTGTGTCTTTCAATTTGTCAGAGTGTTCTTTATGCAGCCATGCTGGTTTCTTTTGGGAGCTGTTATTTTTCTTCTTCATTGGTATTGTGCTAGACTGAGCTTTTGTAATCTCATTTTTCAACATTTTCACAATTTTTTATTATTTGTTTCAGGAAAGAAATAAGGGAAAGGGGGGAGGGAAGAAGGGAGACCAAGAACTCCCTATGGTAAAGTGGTGACGTTGTTTGGGCTGATATTCAATACAATCCAGATTCAATAAATGAGTCTCATGGATTAGAAAAGATTGCTATCCTGAAATTACTGTAAAATGGACTTTCTCCACAAGCAGGAACACAAAAGGAACTCTCAACAATCAATTACATGGTAGCCATTTTACCATCAGCACTGAAACACCTGTGGAAATGGGATCATCAATGCCCCTTAAAGGCTTAGGGACATTCCTTACTTCAGGAAGAAAAGTATTGAAGGATTGTAAACAACTAATGGGAAGGCACATCATCAGTCTCCTATCTCCTTCATTTTACAGACAGCCAGGATCCTTAGTGCAGTCTTTCTGATGGTGGGTGGGTGTGTACGTGCATGCATATTAAGTCTTGTTGTGGCCCACCAGCAGCCAGCAGAGCTGGCAGCAGATTCAGACAGTGAAGAGGTTGGTGAGGATTATGGACCAGGCCTGGAGTCTTGGGAAGGCCGTGATGAGGGCTCTGTGTTGAAGGCAGAGAGGGGGCCAGAGCCATAATGCTAGCTATCAGCTGCCTTCAGAGTCAGACATCAGTGAGGCAGACAAACAGCTAGAGCCTGTTCCCAGTGTGCACATGTGCAGAGTTGCCAGATGAAGGGAACAACTAAAGAACAGGGGTCAACTTGGGAGTAAGGCCAGAGGTGGACAATGAATGCCCCTGCCAGAGGAAATAAAAGAGAATCAAAAGGGGTGTGGAGTTTGCAGGAGACAATTAGTTCACTAATTGGTTCCTGACTCTCCATGACTACTTGCCAAGTTCTGCAGATATCGCCCTGTCAGCTCTCCAAGCCAGATAAGGTCTGGGACTGTAAATCCTCTTCTGAAAGACTTTGCCAGCTATGAATGAGCAGAATTCACAGTAAATTAATAAAAGGGGTTTTTGTCAGGAAAAAGGAGTTTGTTTCATGTTCTTGGGAAGCCTGTCAGAACTAGTCTAGATGGGAAAAATGTTGTCATAGGTACCTGGATGTCAAATCATATAGAGCTTTAAAGCTGATCATGAACACATTGAATGAACCTGGAAGTATACTGGTAACCATGGCCATGCCTGTAGCAGATGTATAACATCTGCATTTTGGCATAGTTGAGACTTCAAAGTTCTTTAAAAGTACCCAAAATTTGAAACACACACACATACACACACACACACACACCATTGTGATAGCTTTTACCTTCTGATAAAATGTCTACAGGGAAGGAGCTGTGTCTTTTTAAGTTCTAGACCAGTGATGGTTAAGTTTTTGGCACTGAGTGCTGAAATTGGAGCATGGATGCACGTGCTGGAGCACCAGAACCCAGAACAGCTGGCCAGAGTTCATGCATGTGGCAACCAGCTGCTCTTCCATCCTGTGCATGCACATTGGCCAGCTGCTCTAGTCTGGGTTCCATCATGCACATGGGTGCTGGCCAGCAGGTCTTCAAAGACCAGCTGTCTGGCGCGCATGTACATGACGTATTCCAAAAGAGCAGCTGGTGACAGTGTGCATGCCCACAGATAGGGCTCTGTGTGCCATCCCTGGCACATGTACCATAGGCTTGCCATCACGGTTTTAGACTTTTACAGGGAAGGAAAATTGTGTACTGAAAGTTTTCTAAAGGTTACAGTGTCCATCCTTGGCCAGAGGATGAAACTGTATATTTCAGCCTTTTTCTTTTGAAAACATTTTGTATTCCTGGAATTGTTGCAGCATTCAAAGCAAACAAGATATTGAGAATAAACAAAAGATTTGTTAAATTAAGTTTTTATAACCAGCATGCTTAATACCGAGCTGAAACCAGCTTGGTGCATCCTTTTGCTTAGTTTTTGCTTTTCATCTCCTTAACTGCTTTTTGTATCTTTTAAATTTTGGGGGAGATGTAGATACTAAGCTTGTGCTGGCAAAGACGAAGGTATAAACATGTAACATAAATATCTACCATCTGTTTCGTTATAAATTTTACCTGTCCCGTATATACAGTATCAGCCCCTGAAAGATTCAAAATGAAACCATCTTGAACTAAACTCTTTCAAGTTCCACTTACAAGCCAATATAAGCTGCTTCAATTTTTGGAAAAATGAGATTAAAAAATAGGATTTGTCCAGTAGAAGATATGAATCTTATCATATTTGAATTCTAAATAAAAATAAGCAATGAAACATATAAAGAAATTTAAAGGAAGAAATTTGAGTCACAACTATTCTTCAAAGCACCTGAGGGTAGAATAAGAAGCAATGGGTGGAAACTAATCAAGGAGAGAAGCAATTTAGAACTGAGGAGAAATTTCCTGACAGTTAGAACAATTAACCAGTGGAACAGAAGTTGCCTCCAGAAATTGTGAATGCCCCAACCTTGGAAGTTTTTAAGATGTTGGATAGCCATTTGTCTGTCTGCTAACCAACACCTTGAATCGCATCCGGAAAACCCCCGGAAGCCAGTGCAGCTCGCTCAGGAGGGGTGTTGCATGGGAGCGTCACATCGGCCCCATAATTATCCGTGTGGCCGCATTCTGGACCAGTTGAAGCCTCCTGGTGCTCTTCAAGGGGAGCCCCACGTAGAGAGCATTGCAGTAGTCCAGACAGGAAGAGACAAGGGTGTGAGTGACTGTGCGTAGGGCATCCTGATCTAGGAAGGGACACAACTGGTAAACCAGGCAGACCTGATAGAAAGCCCCCCTGGCGACAGCCATCATATGATCTTCCAAGGACAGCCGTGCATCCAGGAGGACACCCAAGTTGCGAACCCTTCCTGTGGGGGCTAAGTCTCACCCCCCCATAGCCAGCAAGGGAACCAGCTGACTGTAACGGGATGCTGGGAACCACAGCCATTCGGTCTTGGAGGGTTGCTTCTTACCTGAACAGGTGAGTGGAGGTGAACGCCACCTCCAATTAGCATACGGACAGCCAAGTCCTGGATTTATTATTTGAGAAAGCAGGGGGAGAGAGAAAAAATCTTAATAAGGAGCAGATCGGCTCGGTTTGACGGCTGCCAGATCTCACTTCGACACACACGCACACATGCAAAAGCCGCGATTAGCCTTGTAATCTTTTCTGCGGGAAAAATCAACTTTCCGCTGGCAGGCAGAAAGGAAAAAAAAAAAAAACACATTCCCTCCCCATCCTTTCCGGCTCCCCAAATTAAATCCTACACTGGAATCACTCCAAACTTTGTGTGTGTGTGGTGGGGGTGGGGTGTTATTTCATATTGGCTGGAGGTGGGAGATCATGAAAGGGAGATCCAACCTAGATTTAAGGAGAAATATCCTGACCATGGGAACAATGACTTGGTAGGGTGGGCTTACCTCTGGAAATTGGGAGTGCTCCATCCCTGGAGGCTTTTAAGAAGAGACTGGAAGGTCATTTGTCCAGAATGGTGTAGGATCTCCTGCTTGAGCAGGGGGCTGGACTAGAAGACCCTCAAGGTCCCTTCCAGCTCTATTCTGATGATGATTGGACAACCATTGTCGAGAATGTTGTTGGATCACCTGCTTGAGCAGGGGCTTGGACTAGAAGACTTCCAATGTCCCTTCCAATACAATACAATAGCAGAGTTGGAAGGGACGTTGGAGGTCTT
>JAPKID020002697.1:0-13045 GCA_026931265.2 Tropidonophis doriae | reverse complement strand
AGGAAAGAACTAAGTTCTACATGAAGACATGCACATCTATCACTATTCTCTTGAATGAAATGTGTTGCGCATATCTGTAGTCATTGTACTAGATGACTGACCTACTGATAAATACACTGATAAATATACAAATATGAGATGTTATGGTACACAGAGAAGATGGAATGGTTTATTACTGCAAAATTGTCTGTAATGATGGCTTATGACATCATTGGTTACTCATTAAATAGGCATGGTAGCTATGCCCGTAGCTTATGAAGTTATATATTTCATTTAACAGTCAAAGTATTTTATTATTATTTAGATTTATAGACTGCATTCAAAAATGGAGCAACAAGAACAAGAACATCATTGGAATATCACAGGAAGAACAAGATTTTTAGATTTTTATTCTATATATTATTTTACAGCTTGGTTGTGTAAAGACAGGGTTGTATGAAAATTTGAATTTTAATCTGTATTAGCCATGCAACTTTCAAATAATATGCAGTGTGTGTGTTAAATATTTGTCTTTAATCTGCAACTTTCACCCTAAGCAGTCTGTCAAAGTTATGCAATGCTGCTGTTATCAGATACAAGGAGTACCCTAAATTTGATTTTAATATGCAGCACAAAGTAGCATTTGGGCAGTAATTATGCCAAAGACAAAAGAAACTATTTTTCATCAGTATATTTTTGTTATAAAATACAGGTATTTTAAGATATATATTTTTCTTATTACTTTTCCTATCTTCTGCTTATTCCAAGCAATAGCTTTACAGTTTATTAGTTCAGTGAAGCAAGAAGAGTAATGGCCACTTATATAGCTAAGTCTAGTAAGAAGAAGATTTGATGAATTCACACTTATCTTCTTTCAGATCAAGTTCTTAATCTTGGAAAATTTTCTGCATAAGATTTACCTTACCACTTTGAAGACCCTACTAAAATTAATCTTATTTCATAGGGCAATGAACAATTTCAGTATAACTAATAAAAATTGAACAGCATCCTCTTGGGCTATTTATTCCAAAGTTGCACAAAAGGTATTACTATTTTGATCGAATACGTTTTGGTGGTTGCCTGATTAATATTAAAACAATTTTCTAGTCAATAGCTGAAAAATTATTAATCATTTTTTAATGAAATGGGAATTACATTAATCAGATAAACCATCTAATAAATACAATAGAGTTTTAGATCTGATGGGATGGGCAGATGTAATTGGCAAAATGTGATTTTCCGAATAACTCAGTGCCAAGTGATGTAGGGCTTTAAAATCAAAACCAACTTGAATTGGACCCAGAAGCAAACTGATAAGCCTATAGAACAGAGCCATAACATAGTGTATGCTATAGTAGAAATACACAAACTGTCTGCACCACTGTATTTTACACAAGTTGAAGCTTCTGTTTATGTTTCAAGGACAGCCCCATGTAGAGTACAGTACATTAGTACAACTGGGAACTGAGCCTCCCAAAGTGGGGTACAACTTGCATACAACCTGAAGTTGTATGGAAGTTTTCATAGCCATGGCTGCCACTTGATCCTCAACCAGAAATCATCAGTGTAGGAGGAACTTCAGATTGTACATGGAATCTGTTTGAAGCAGTGTAACACCATCCAGCAACAGAAATCATATACTCCAAGAACAAGAGGGCCCTACAATTCAGAGCCACTGAGTCTTGCCAGGGTTCATTGGAAGCCTACTTTTCAGTGCCAACTCCATCCCATATTGTTATCTGAATCCAGACTGAAAAAGGATTTAGATAATGTGCTTCATCCAAGATCCTGTACAACTACCTTGCTGGACAAACATTGTGCAGTCCACTGGGTTCAGACAATGGCCTCTTGAGGAGGGACAAGCCAAATCCTCCTTAAGAAGTAAGGAACAACCCCCTTATTCAAGGAAGAATTTCATCTTCCTTTCATCTCTAGCAACTTCTCTGGAAGGTTGCTTTCTAGCAACAATTCCAATTGATAACTAAAGCCCAACTTAATTATCAGGGACTCACATTTGCTTAGCTACAATGCAGCACCCTTGCAGTAATATCCAGATGATTACCATCATGTCTCCACAACTGCCCTGGAGCATAGCTGGTGCCACATCCAAAACTTAATTGGACATATCTCTGAAAGGATCTCATACACACCTTCCAGCTCCAACAAGTCTTGGTAATACAGGCAAGGTCAGCCTCCTCATCACCCATTAGACCACAGAAGAACTTTCAGTTTAGCAGCAGCAACCAAAAGCCAGAGGTCCAGATGTTCTGCTTACTGGGTACAGGAACTGAATCAAGGAGCTGGAACACGAAATTGGTCTGAGACATCAGTCCCAGATTTCACTTTCCATCTCTCACTATATCTATCCATCACCAATGTAATATATCAATATTAGATGTCCTGTACATCTCCATATATTGTTAAAAGTATGATAGATAAAGTGATTTCTGAGACTTTGTATGTTCTCTCTAACATACAGTATACAGCATAACTGGACTGATTTTAATGAAAAGTACTGACCTGTGGTAATAATGATTTTATTTATTTGTTCTGTTTTCTTCCAGTCTACTTGCAGTGTAATATTTTTTATTTATTTAAACCAGTTAGGATTCTGACAGCACATTTTTATTTTTAAACTATTGGAAGCCACACAAGTAATAAATCACTGCATGAAAAATGCATGATTGCATTAGAGAAGAAGTGAGCAGGTGCAGGAATAGGCAAAATATTATGTCAATTAATGCAAGCTAGCTATCGAAAATTGAGAAAAAAATATGCAGAATTCAGAAATATGGTAAAGAGACAAAATAGATTCAATTGAGTTAGTCAGAGTTTTAATTGGCATTAAGATGTTCTATGCTCAATTTTGGACAACTATATATTCTCCCTAGCAAGACTGTATGCAGAAAAGTTGTGACTCATTACAAATAAATCATTTTCAATAAAGCAATTAAATGTAGTAATTGTGAGAACTGCGCAGGGGTTAACTTCTTCCACTTTTTTCAAAAATTACAAGCTACTATATCCATCAAGAATCTCCTCTGAAAAATGTCTACCAAATTTGCATATTCCTTGTTCCAAATCAATTCTCTATCCATTTTACTAACTTTTGTGGTGTGGCATTCTACTTGATAACTATCATAATATGATTTTACTGCTTATGTTTTAGATGTATCATCTCAATATTTTTTAAAGCTCAATCACTTTCTTGTTTTGTTAAAAGCTATGTTGCGAATAAATGTATGCATAAAAATACTTCTCATAGTCATCCCATGCATATCCTTCCCGTCCTCACATTTATCCCAAAGCATTGCTTGGCAGCAGATAGTATATTTTCCCCTCCCTCTCTCACTCTGGCTTCTTTTGAGGCTCTTTCTGACTACAATATTTCATTCTGTCTAAAATTAAGCCAGTGCCAGACTTAAAATCAGATTCTATTTAAATTCTAGACAGATGGAAGGACTTAATGTGTAATCTGAAACAGAGAAAACAAACAATCTTGAAACTAATTATTACCTTTTTATATGACAACTTAAATGGCCTTAAAAATAATCAGAAAATAATTGATGGTAGAAAATACACAAAAAATACAGGGTGGAACTTTTCTTCCCTTAAACTAAATAATGTTTTGATAACATTAATCTACCTTTTATGGTGATATTTTTAGACATAGAATATGGGGGACAATATAAAATGTATGAGATTCTTCAAAGAAGATGAGATGAAATCACATTTCTTTTTTTAAAAATACCAATACTTTACCCTAATGGCTACAGTAACTATCTTCTCTAATTGGAAGGAAAAGTTATATGTTATGAACTTGATATTCCTATGCTACTTAATTACTTACTTATTTACTTACTTACTTTCACTTTACTGAAAATCTACAGGCATATATTTATAAGGCAAAGAAGCAAAAATATTTCAGGTGCAGATAATCCTTGGCTTATGTCCATTCATTCAATGATGATTTAAAGTTACAGCATTGCTGTAAAAAAGGACATACTACGGATCCTCAAATATTCCAGCCATCATATCATTCCTAAAGTCATGTGATTGAAATTATGACATCAGAGTGAACCCTGGTCCCTTGATTGCCACTTCATTCTTACCTACTGGCTTTCCACAAGGAAAATCAATAGAGAAACCAGCAGGGAAGGTTACACATCATTCTGGTAAGTTCCCTGGACTCCTCCTGGTCTCACTCACTCCCCGTGGCAGTTCCATATTCCTTATTTGGAACCCACACTTCCTACTTAACAGCCCAGGTGTCTTGGACTTAGACAACAAAAGGGATTGCTGGGATCACGATGCTTATTCAGAATGTTTTTACAATACTTGCAAGATCATCACAAATGGTAAAATGTACCTTAATTTTGATTAGATTTCCAACACTTGTTAGAAGTCCCTCTAACAAGTGGTATTTTTGTTTTCAAATACCAACGATACACCATTTTATAAAATGTAGTTCTTTCAATCTATAATTCAAAGTAAATTTTAATCCATTTTTCTATACATTCTCTTATTTATTCAGCATTATATTCTACCCTATTTTTGCTCATTTTATATAACAAGATAACATCATTAGCCCCTGAAACATAAAATACCAGAAGCAAACAATAAAGCTCAAAGACCACCAGAGTCCAAAGATTAGAGTACTTTGAAATGAGAGGGCATTCTTCCATCTGCACACAATAGACAATAAAAAAAACAGCAAGGAACAGCAAAGTTTGAGCTGAAGAACATTACTTTCAACTGAAATGGGAAAACACTGATCAGTTGCTGACAATGAAGTCAGTTCCTATGATTTGGAAATGGTTGATTGTCCCTATTATTGTGAAGCAACTACAGACATGGCTGCAGGGGAAATAAGTATATGCTTGTGTCACAGTCTAGCTGATGAGAGCTAAAAAGCTCGAAAGAGATCTATCCTAGTTTCCCTTATTTGTTTATTTATCAGCTCAAAAAACCTAACACGCATGTAAAAAAAAAAGACAACGAAACTCATAGCTTTCTGGCGAGATGGTCTCTGGTGATGACCTGAAAGGCAGAAAAGGAAAGCAGTATGCTTCCTCCCTTAATTGGGGCTTAACAGGGTGTGGTGACACAAGCATATACTTATTTCCCGTGTCTCAGCTGATTAGGAGGAGAACCTGGTGGCTTAGTGGCTAAAACATCTGCCTAACATGTAATACAGCCCCAGTTCAAATCCCAGTAAGGGTATGGCTAGGTGATGAGAGCTAAAAAGCTCGAAATAGACCTATCCTAGTCTCCCTTATTTATTTATTTATCAGCTCAAAAACCTAACACACATGAAAAAAAAAGACACAACGAAACTAATAGCTTTCTGAGTAGATAGTCTCTGGTGATGAGCTGAAAGGCAGAAAAGGAAAGCAATGTGCTTCCTCCCTTAATTGGGGCTTACCAGGGTGTTGTTACACAAGCATATGTATACACACACACACACACACACACACACACTCAAGAGAGTTTAAACTTATTAGAGGTAATCACCAAATATATCAGATAGATGAGTAAAATAAGATGGTTAAAAATGATGAAGCTCAAATGAAATATATTAGATGGGGAAATAACATAAGGAGAATTGTACCAATATGAAACTATTAGAAGAAACATGAAGTTCCAATATAAATGTAGTATAATTAAAAATTATATATATATCAAAATATATATAATCAAAATAAAGAAGGATATATTTGCCACTAGATAATATTATAGGCAGTGAACAGGTAACTTTCTCTCAGAGGATGAATTACTTTTACTGCTTCTGATATAGTGGGGATCCACCACTTTTTGGGGCAGGGGTCACTCTATATAAGCTGTGTGCAGCTTTGTGCAGCTCACTAAGCCATCTATTAAGATATGCAGAGATTCTGATAAACCTAATACATTTTTTTTTCCATTCAGGCATTGCAAATAAAAAAGTTGCCAAGCAGCTGGTGCACCAAAATACACAGCCAGTAATTGGACACATTGCTAGTTCCAGTTTTGCTTGTTGCTTTGCAAACATTAAACAGAGAAGGAAAAGTGACTAAGAAGTCTGAATGCAAGATGGAAATGTATTTGGTTCATTTTTCTCCTTGCAACCTCCCCCTTTTTGGTAACCAGTCAACTTTACGATGAATACAATACAATACAATCATAAAGGCAAGGAAATTTTTAGTCTTGAAGGGAGGAGTTCTTTTTAAGCAATATATAGTTTTGAAATCACTGAGAAAAAGTCAGCAATAGCCACAGTCAATCCCAGAGGCTCTATTCCTTCTAAATTAATCAAAACATACCTCTTCTCTGTAGTTTCTAAAAACAGCAGTAAAGGCAGCTGAAAATACTTCTGTTTCTTTTCTTTCATCAAATTAGGCTTTGACTACATGTGTGAATATACAGCCATTTTCCCCACATTCATTAACAGATTATTTTTCTATATTTCCAACATATGGTAATTATTAACTGGATCTAGATATCATGCTTAGCCATGTTTAACTATAATTTCTTGAGTAACAATAAGTACAATAAGCTAACCATTAGGGGGGGGAATTCTAATATTAAAAGTAGCTTCCTGGACAGAGGGGTGAATGACAAAATGTAACATAATGAAAACCGTGTGATTTTGAGTTTTAAACAATGGGTTGGATTAGAAGAAGGACCTCCAAGGTCCCTTTCAACTCTAGCATTCTGTTACTCGGATGTCACAACATACCCTGAATTTTCAAGCCAGTGCAGTTTGTGAGTGGACACATTACCTAGGCAGATAGTAGGTTCTCCTCAAAGGATATTAAACAATGATCTTACAGCATGGTTAAACTGAGCAAGTGGTTGGATTTAATGATCTATACAGAGTCAGTTCCAATTCTATGATAAGCCAAACAAATGATGATTAAATAAATGTGAACTTGGCCACTGACATTGGGTATCTTACACATCAAAGGAACTGCGTAAAATCTGGTCACACCTCTAAGTGTTTGGCTTGGCTTTTCTGAGATAATCACCCTAAAACCTCCAAACAAAACAAAAGTCCCGGTGCAATACAGTTTAATTTAATCGAGACGCACAAACTTTGAATGTGCTATACAACCTTCTCTATAAGGGCAATTCTCAGAGCTAAACATCATTCATTTACACCGGTTCATTGCAAACTTAGCTTCTTCAAAAAGATTTGTTTCATAATAGTACAGCCCAATTCTTTCTAGGAATATTAAAAAGGTAGCTCAGTGGTCTGTACTCCTGGGTAAATGTATCTACAATGGCAACTTTATATTATAATCCTCTATAGATTTATGAAGAGTAAACCTAATTTTTTTTTTAAAAAGAGGTCATTATCATGAATTAACACATCCAGCACTGAAAATTCCTAAGTGGTGAATAATAAGGATTTCTCCCCCCCTAACTTCTGATTCAGTTAAAAAGAGTCTCACTAACAAAAACGATAAATCAGGAAGAGCAATTGTATTTGTAAAACCTGAAACAGAGATGTAACAAAATTTCTGTCTCAAATCCCTTTAGGAAGGCGGGGAGGACCTTTCTAATTTCAGGCCATTCTTCAATAAAACAAAACAAACAAAATTCCTATGCATTCTGGGTGTTATTGCTTTTGCCAGGGTTGTTTATGTAAATCAGCCAGGATTTGAAAGTTTGTTCAATTAATTTTAAGTGGAAAACCTCATTAACCTTCACAACATTCCACTAATAACAATAGTCTATGCACTGCTCATGCTGAAGTATAAATAAAACATATCTCAGCTTTGCAAAATAAGCTAATTTCAAACTATGTGTTTTTACACAAATGTTTCTTTTAAAAAAACTATTGCTAAGTAAAAACAGACAGCTTCGCAAACGGATTGATGCTGTTATTATTTGCATTCAAAATTTAAAGGTCTTTCAAATTTCTTGACACATTCCATTTATACTTCTTCATAACTGTCAGTGAATCTATAGAAGACACCACAAAAGAAAAAAAGATCCATTTCTGACATTGGATAAGAATCCTTATTCCTTCATTACATTAGCATGAACTGCAATCTCATACCGTTTGGCAACATGAGTTAAGAATTTGCCCATAACAAGTTCAATCCAGTTAAGCTGCTATCCCTCTCATTGCTTCCAATGAAAGGAAATTAAATAAATCTTTTTAATATTTGGTTAAGGTATAATCTACTCTGCAGTTAAGTCCCTTTGAGTTTAATTGGCTTTTCCCTCCCGTGCAGCGTGTAGTTTTAGAGCTTAAAATACTTGAACTTACATCAGCGGGCTTGTGGGACAATAGGTTTCATTTTGGGTAGATTGTGTCAAATCATTTTTCTCAAAACTTGTAATTCATCAATAAATCAATGCAGAACTCAATGAAATTTCAGTGCTAAAAGCCTAACTCTTGTTAAAGTAATAGAACTTAATCTTCACATTTTTGATACGTGGTCTCCTTAAATATGTCCGTGCTTGTTCAATTGCCAGTGAGGGGTCTCATTTATTCTATTTTTTATTTATTTAGTTTGTCAAACATGTAAAAGATAACAGGTGTAAGTATAAACATGGAACACAGGAAATGGGTACGAATAAATGGGGACAATAGGACAGGGATAGTAGGCACGCTGGTGCGCTTATGCATGCTCCCTACAGACCTCTTAGGAAAAGAGTGAGGTCTATGCTAGACAGTTTGGGGTTAAAGTTATGGGGGTTTTGAAGATGTAACAACAGAGTCAGGGAGTGCATTCCAAGCATTGACCACTCTGTTGCTGAAGTCATATTTTCTGCAATCGAGTTTGGAGCGGTTTTACCTTTAGTTTGCATCTATTGGTGATGAGACAAACCTTTCTCATTATCAAATGGTACATCTTTCAAATACCACCATTAACTAAAAAATATTAGTTAACTTTTTAAACTAAAAATTAAAACTAAACGTTGGAGAAAGGGGATGCTAAAATTTACTCCTTGCTACAGAATCTATTTTTCTATGTATAGCATATATAGCAATTAATTTAAATGGAAGCACATCATATATGGGGCCCCTACCAGCAACCTGGAATGGAAAACAGCCTATGTCCAAATATGTCCAACTAAAGTAAAATCTTACTGAAATCATTACAGGACAAGTCAGTCATAGATATTGATTTCAGCAAGACTGTAGTCTACCTTTGCTGAGATGTAAACTTATTTCTACAGCATTTTACTTCTGTCTTCAAAGAATTCAAAGGAACAACAAAGAAAGAAGAACTAAAAAGGGATGAATATTGGTAAATAAAAATGCCAGAAAGAAGATGCACCTTCACAAGCTTCTGAATTATTTTCACTGAGGATAGATAAGTTGCATAAAAAGAACCATATCCTTCAACAGTCTGGAATTTTATGGACACTTTAAGCTATTACAAAAGACCTGTGACATAGGAATAGGTGCAGGGAATGGTAACTGCAACAATAAGGAGATATTTAGGAACTGGCAAAGTTTAGCTTTGAGAAAAGATAACCAACAACTCTAACCATCTTGTAATATCTAAAAAGGAGTCACACCAAGGATATCCATGATCCTTTCCTACAGTAAGCTTAAATTATAGAAAGGCAGATTTCCATTAAATGCCTGCAAAACTTTTGAACTGTACAGTTTCACACTAGAACTAATTTCAGAAAGAAGTGGTGGGCTTCCTTTCATCGGATATATTCAAGATAAACACCTGTCAAGCAGTTTAATTGGGATTTCTGCAGGAGTTGGGCTCAGTTATCCGAATGGCTCCTTCTAGTTTAATGATTTTAAGCACCAAAGAGATTTCACTCAGCAGCAATTTTTCAGTCTAATTGATCAAGAGTGAAAAGAAAATCCAAGAAGCCACAATATGCAAATATTGTACGTTTAGACTTGTGCTATTATTCTGAGAATTCTACCCACCAACGATCTTGTATTATAATGGAATTATCAAAATGTACATAATCACCATAGGCGAAAGACAGAGGAGGTAGAACAATATTAAATATAGAATGTTGTATCGTATTAGTTTTTATTTCTGAACGTTTGTCTGTGAAACAGCTCTTCTATTCTTTTGCAGTATATTCGATATTAATTACGATGCACCTACTACTTAGCTGGATATTGTACAGAGGAGATTTTAAAAGTGTTAGTTCACCCACTTATGGACTTACTGATCAAATAATAGCTACTTATGTATTAAATACACAATGGGTGGCTATGGAAATCAAATAAATAAATATTTAATCAAGTAAAATTTATTATTGAAGTAACTTTTTAATTAAAAGGAAAGGTTCATTAAAAAAAAAAGAAAATAAAAGCCACCCAGCTTAACAGTAGGTTTAACAGTACAGTTATGTAAAGTTAAACCTATTTAAATATTGTTATTTATTGCATTTATGTTCTTTTTTTTTTCTAGGAGCTCAAGGCTCATCTTGACAGATCTCCCCTAAAGTTATCCCTACAACAATTCTGCAAAGCAGTCTGGTCTGGGAGAGAACGAATGGTCCAATGTCATCCAGGTAAATTCTACGGTTGGTTGAGAACTGAAGTACAGTTATGAATATTTAGGATTAGATAGTCACAGCATAGTCCTGTGAATGTTTCCTTTGCAATCTTTCAATGCAAAATCTTAGTGCCACATCTATGAATGGAAGATTGTGCCCTAAGGTTAAGTCTCGTCCACTGAAATTAATGGCACTTCAAAGGCTTTAATGGAAGCAGAATTGTTCTCCTTGTTATTAATATTAACAAACATACAGCACAAGCCATTCATTCAGTTTCCACAAGCAATGAAGGATTATTTCTCCAGGGGTGGGTGGGGTAAAAACACAGCAGTCCTTTTTTTAAAATGCTTTCCTGTTTTTAATAGATGGTACCTTAACACCAAACCTCTATGGTCCAGATTCACAAGAGAGATCCGTGAGGAGGAAGGGAAAAGAGGTATGCCGCCATTGCATTGTGTTCATTTAAAGGTTAGGAGGGAAAAAAACAAATATATTGTCTAATCAGGACAGTAGAAGACAATTACATCAATGCTGAAGTCATTTTTCAATAGGGCAAAATGTAAGTCTGGTTGGACCAGAATATATTGTAGAAGACAGTTCACAAGATGTATCAGGTGGGTGTCCCAGGGTATCAACATCATATGGTAAAATAAATTACTGTACATCACCTTGGTGTTAGTCATTGAAAAGGTATCTTGTTCCAGATTTAATGTAAGAAAAAGGCTGATACATTAAAAAAAACAAAGCCTTAAAGAGAGACAGATACATCCCAAAACATTCCTATGAAGTAATACCTCCATTCTCTCTTATCGATATAGATACACAAGCAAAGCTCAACTGTTCTGCATTCACAATTTGCAAGACATAGGGTAGGTAATACTGCAGAGAAAGAGAAAAAAAGTCATTTTTTTTCCAAAAAAAAGATGATTGTGGAGGTTGTTGGAGGGTGGAGATCGTTTCTAAACTTAGATATTGATCCTACAAAAGGGGAAACCAAAGCTACTGTCTAAAATTGAGAGTGGGAGAGTTGGAAAAGCAGAGGAGGAAGAGAGAACAATTACAGATTTTGTAAAAAAAAAAAAAAAGGTTAATGCATTCTTGATTGTGTCAAATTGGACTAACCACTATTGTCTCCCATTGTCAAGTCCCAGGGGAAGGTTTCAAATTCACCCTTAGAAACAGATCTTCCTTTGCATCAAACTTGCCAAAGTCCTCCTCAAGCTTTTTATTATTGTCAGTAGATTTAAACCCAGTCCTTCCAACACCATTATATGTTTGTGGAACCCACCCATCCCAAAAGAACGAAATGTAAATTTGCTGTATTATATCACAGGAAACATTTCTGTATGTACATCCCAATAGTACAGCCCGAACCATTGATTTCAAGGAATATTGTTTTATATTTGGTAGCACTGGGCAGTTTTTCCTCGTCTTCTCCGCTTGGGAAAGAAAAAAGAAAAAGACCCATTCTTCTGTTTGCAAGAACAAAAACAAAAAAGTAATTGAAGAACACAATTTAATTTGACATGCGTTTGAATACTGATGGGTCGGTTAGTTCTTTCATATATATTATCAATCATCATCATTATCTTCAAGATTATAATAATAGCCACTCAAATATATACAAACACCAAAATAAAAAGTCTTTTGGTGAGGTCCCCACAAACAGAAGTCAACAAAATCAAGACAATACCACTGTTTGCAAGAGCCCAGGAGTATCTCTTTCCAATTCCAATCTTTCCGGATGGGGATTTTGGGCTTCCGGGACAGAAGGAGAAGGGATATTAGAATCCTGGGCGATTTTCCCTGGACTGGATGGTTCTTTTCCTTGGGGTATTTCATACGGATCCCCCGCCTGGGTGCTGGTGCTGCAGTGGTCCCGCTCGTACTCTTCTTGCGCCTTCTGCATTTTACGCTTCTTCATCTTCCTCTTGTGGATGTGAAAAGTGATCAGGGAGAGAAGAATCAGGCAGCAGATGAGGGCGACCAAGACAATCAAGACAAAAGTGGAGGAGAAGGACTGGAAGAATTGCCCCATCGGCGTGATGCAGGTGCCGCTGCTGTTGGAAGAGCCAGACGTCCTATTCAAAAGGCAGGGGGGCAGGGAGTAGCCGGACCCTTTGGATAGCTCCAACGCACTCATCGAGGAGGGTCTCCGGTTGATTTATTTCTTGGGGGGGGATTTTGGGGGGTTTGCTTGCTTTTCCTTTCCCCCCCCCTAAAAGATCCCGCTGCAGATTTCTCCACCGAGAAAGGATGCTGGCCACCTTTACGCTAAGGGAGGGAATGCCTTGCCCAGCCCTTCACACCTCCCTCATTTTTCTTTGCTGGAGAAAAGGAAGATGGAAAAGAAATAGAAATAATCATTGTTCCGTGCCTTTAAAAACAAACCCAATAGAGCCAAGGGGAGAGGGAGGGGACGACGACTCCAAACCCTTTCATCACCATTTTTAAATTAAAAAAAAAACAACCTTTCAGCCACAGTATGATTCCCACCTCCCAAAAAAAAATCACCATCTGCCAGAGGCGAGATTTTTCAAAGGTGAGAAACGCAGGACTGCATTGTATTCATCCCCAGCTGTCCCTCCAC
>JAPKID020002696.1:0-13045 GCA_026931265.2 Tropidonophis doriae | reverse complement strand
TGTTTGTGTGTGCAGGTGTAGATCTACACACAGATTGGTTGGCCATTTAACCAGACTGGGCCACAGCAACGCGTGGCAATGGAATTAAAAAGAACATGTGTAGAACATGGTAAATCTGGTAATGAAGGGGAATCGCACCTATGGATTACCTGGTGTTCTAATTAGGGTTACTGAAGAGGATTAGAGGAAAAGATTACCCAAGAATTTAAAGCCGTGTTTTTAAAAATTCGGCAACTTGAAGATGGTGTGAACTAACTTGCTGCGTTCTCCAGCTATTACTAGTTGGGAAGGAATTCTGGGAGTGGAAGTCCATACATCTCCAAGTGGCCAAGTTTCTTTTAAAAAAAATATTTTTTAAAATTTTAAACATTTAAGCATATCAACACAGACAAACACGTAACTTAAAAACAACACAGGAACTAATCGTTCCGTCTTATAGCGGCTATATATCGGTGAATCTTTACAGTTATTGTTTCCCTCTTATACATTCCAATTTTACAATTTTACATTTACGGTCACCTTTTTTCTTACTCTTTTTCGTGTCCAAGTCCTTAATTGTTCATATTTAGACGTTTATATTAGGCCAGGGGTCTCCAACCTTTCCAACTTTAAGTCTGAGGACTTCGGCCAGCTTTGCTGGCTGGAGAATTCTGGGAGCTGAAGTCCTTTGGACTTAAAATTGCAAAGGTTGGAGATTATTATTATTATTATTAGGTTGGAGAGTATTAGGCAATCATCTTACCTATATTAATTTGTATTTACTTTTCTTACATTAATATATCTTTATCTTTCCTACCCCGTCTCATCTCTACATCTTCTAAAACCAAGAATTTATCCAAATTTTCCGTTATCTATGTATCTCGTTATTAATCTAGTCAAAATACAAAATATCTTTCTAGAGTAACATAATCTCGATTTATTACAATATTTCCATTTTCCCCCCAACCATTGATAAAACATATTCCATACTTTATAGAAGTGTTCGTCCTCTTGCTCTCTAATTTCGAATGTCAAGTTGTTCATTTCTGTACATTCTGTAATCTTACGAATAATTTCCTCTTCAGAAGGTAATTTCTCAGCCCCGCAGATATTGAAATATTGTTATCATGTCACCCCTAGTCCTTCTCTTCATTGGATTACATTAGACTCACTCAGTTCCCACCGCTGTCCCCTCATCAGACGCTTTAAGTTTCATAATAGAAAATAATTAGAGCAACAAGTTTGCTCTTAGAATAATGTTTCCTACTACAGATATGTCTCAATTTCTACTTCATGTAATGGTGTAGGTGGGGAAAACCCCGGAGTCAACGCCAAGAGATGCCGCCTAGGGACAAATCAGATAAGAGGCTGCTTAGGCCACAGGTGAATAATGGACTTGGACACAAAAGAAACTCTCCCAACTTTCCCCAGCCATAAAAGAGACAGTTGGATGAATTATTCTTTCACAACTCTGAGTTTCTACTAATCTAAAGCATTGCAATAAAGTAGAATTACCGGTAGTTGATCTTAACAATAACAGAGTTCGAAGCGACCTTGGAGGTCATCTAGTCCAACCCCCTGCTCATGCAGGAGACCTATGCTAGGGATTCGAACCGCCGAACTGCCGACGTTTCTGATTGACAAACTTGGGGTCTTCACCACGGAGCTGCCCAACCAGACAACAATCCATTCTTCTGATTGCGTTTCCTGTTTCCTTGTCAGCCTGGAAAGGCTGGCAATTTATGGCGAGACAGGTAGTCCTCGAGTTACGACCACCATTGAGCCCAACATTTTGTGTCGTTAAGCGAAACGTTTGTTAGGCGAGCTCCCCTCGTTTTTGTGACTTTTCTTTCCCACGGTTGCGAAGTGGAATGGTTGGATTTGTTAAGTTAGTTCACACAGTCATTAAGCGAATCTGGCTCCCCAAGGACTTTGTATAACAGAAGGTCGCAAAAGGGGAATCGCATGACTCCCAGGGGACTGCAGTTGCCATAAATGCTATCCAGTTACCAAGCTTCTGAATTTTGATCACTTGACCGTGGGGAATTTAGGAGGCTGCAAAGGTTGTAAGTGTGAAAAACGGCCATAAGTTGCTTTCTTCAGTGCCGTTGTAACTTCGAACCGTCACTAAATGAACCATTGTTCATTTGATCTTCTTGAACATACCTAGTAATGCCATCTTTCCACCTCTCATCTTTCCATCTAATTATTACTTATTTTCAATTTATATAGAAATTAAATATATTATCTATATAAATTGGATGACCCGGCTTGATGGTGACCACTCAGAGATTAAATACAGGCAGTCCTTGACTTACGACCATAGTTGAGCCCAACGTTTCTGTTGCTAAAGGAGACATTTGAGTTTGGCCCCAATTTACGCCTTTTCCTGCCACAGTTGTAAAGTGAATCGCTGCGCAGGTTAGTTAATTGTTAAGTTAGTATCATGGTTGTTAAGTGAATCTGGATTCCCCCTTGACTTGGCTAGTCAGAAGGTCGCAAAAGGGGATCACCTGATCCCAAAAGATGGCAATTGTCCTACGGATGATCCAGTTACCAAGTTCTTGAATTTTGACCAGCTGCCCATAGGGATGCTGGAACAATCATGTGGAAAATGGCCATAGGTCCCTTATTTCATGCCATTGTGACTTTGAGTTGTCACTGAATGAGCTGTCATTACGTCAAGGACTCCTTGTTCAGGGAAATATCTGATTTTGGCCCCGGCTGCAGCATACAATCCTGAATATTCTTGTTTTATTCCCCATCTTTTAAAGATCAAAAGCCAACCTTGAGCGCTTTGTCAAATTGATGGTTTGCCTTACAGGCAGGCAGGCAGGTAGGTAGGTAGGTAGGTAGGTAGGTAGGTAGGTAGGTAGGTAGGTAGGTAGAGGGATAGAGAGGGAGAGGGAGAGGGAGAAATACATTAGGTAGGTAGGTAGGTAGGTAGAGGGATAGAAATACAGTAGGTAGGTAGAGGGATAGAGAGGGAGAAATACAGTAGGTAGGTAGGTGGATAGAGAGGGAGAGGGAGAAATACAGTAGGTAGGTAGGTAGGTAGGTATTGAGATAGGGAGAGGGAGAAATACAGTAGGTAGGTAGGTAGCTAGGTTGGTAGAGGGATAGAGAGAGAGGGAGAAATATGGTAGGTAGGTAGATAGGTAGAGGAATAGAGAGAGAGAGGGAGAAATACAGGAGGGAGGGAGGTAGAGTAAGAGAGGGAGGGGAGGGAGAGAGAGGGGAAACCGAGGCAGAGAAGGAAGGGGTTGCTGAGAGGGTCTATGAGGGGAAACCTTTTCATTTAACCAAACTTGGCCACAGCAATGCATGGCGGGTACAGCTAGTAACTCAATAAAAATGTTAATGACTTCTGCAAATAACTGCCCAATGTGCTTGTTTAGATGAGCAGGTCCTTCCTGGGTAGGATGAGCTGGGGGTGCCCTTGGAGGACTACTTTGAGGAATATCTTGGCATCTGTCAAACAAACATTTTGAGTGAGGTCGGCATGGGAAGAGAGTGTTGTGGCATAAGATTTACTGTTTTCATTTTTTTGCTTGTTTTGCTGTATACATTGCTTTATTCCTGGATTGATCCTCTGCCATCCAGAGTTTGATTTTAAAATGGGCAGCTGTACAAGTGGTTTAAATAAATAAATAAACAATTCCAAAACAGCATATAGATTCAAACTTGCCAAGCATAGGATTGCCATTTTTTAAAAAGATCAGCTAAACAATTTCAAAAGATAGATCTAGCATTTAGCTTACAGATTTCTCTTTTGTTGATTTTTTTTTATATCTTTCATCCTTTGGCTTGTTACGAGGCAAATGTAATTCATCAATTCGATATTCAGTGCAAATATTTATTTTTATACTAAAAATGTGTTCTCAGCTCTTCAGTTATGAACGTTGACTGATTGATTATATGCCATCAAGTTGATGTAGACCCTTGGCAACTACAAAGATAGATTTTCTTTAGTCTTACTATTAGAGCCATAAATGTAGGCCAAAAATGTTAAGGGTTTTTTTTTGTAAGTTAACAAATTGGGCCATAATTCATGGCCCATTTTATGTTTTTTTCAAACTGCTTTAAACTTTTAGCAAGTTATGGTTAAACACTTTGTGGACAATACAACGATAAGGGGATAGACATCAGCCATAGGAAATCATCACTGTCTTGTTATTTTTCTCCATCAAATCAAAATTTAACCCTCTATACTTTTCCTTCCTCTGTTCTGCATCATATAGGCCTGTTACAGATGTAATCAAGCAAGGTGGGGTTTCCATGACAACCCTTTCTGCAGATGGTCTGATCATAACAGAACGCCCCCGCCCCTTTATTGGAAAAATCTAGTCAGCTAGTGAGCTAATGAAATAGGGTTAGTGGTATTTCAAAAGGAAGTATAAATTTAGGCTCTGAAGCCTGCTGTGAAAATGGGAGAGAAAGAAGCCAGGTGTAGGTTAGCTGTAACATACCTTGATTAATTTGGGTCCATAGCCAATATAGGTTACTTTTTAAATCTAATATACCCATTACATGAACACACCACATCATCCTTCCCCCTGAAGATAATGATAGCTTCTGGAGGTGATTGCCCATTAAAAATGTAGTTTGAGACAAGTTTTAATACAAAAATATATAAGATAATGAGAAGGTGAAAGAAAGATTGAAAAAGAAACCATAAGATTTGCAATATCTTGATATCAAGAGTATATTGGTTGCCCTTTTCATTATGAAATATTTTTTCCAAACCATGTCATATGTCTTTTTTGGCTCTACATACAATATATAAGGTCAAGAACAATACAACATCCTATGCAATCTAGTTTGGAAGAAAATTATATTGAAAATTATATAACCCTAAATTATATAAAATTATATAACCCTAACCCTAACCCTAACCCTAATTTAATACAAATGTAATTTAAGAAAACTATAGCCACTCTATTTTAAAAAAAAATTATTACCGTTTCCCAGAAAATAAGACCTCCCCAGATAATAAACCCAACCAGGATTTTGAGCGAATGCGCTAAAACAAACCCTCCCCCGAAAATAAGCCCTCTCTGAAAATATTGCAACACGGCAACAGCCATGAGGTGACCATGTTTGCTGCCTCCTGCACCTCAAGAATAATATGTTCTCCCAGAAAATAAGGCTAAGTTCTTATTTTGGGGGTCAAAAGAAAATATGACCCTGTCTTATTTTTAGGAAAACACAGTATTATATTATTTCATATATACATAGAACTTTACAGAGTTCATTTGTGACTGATCCCAATCCCTTGAAACATGTAAACTAAGATCAATGAGTTAAAGCAAAAGACAAAAACAGGTGAAGGAATTGAAATTATGTTAATGAGGAATTGAAATTATGTTAATGACACATATTTTGCCTTAATCAAGATAATCCAAATGTTACTATACACTTAGGACTGTAGCTTGTGAATGAAGAAACGCAGCTGGCATCAGAAGACTCAATAAAAATAACTTCTGAGGAAATGATGCTTAACATTTAAAAATATGGTAAATAGAAAAGAATTAAATTTTCCATCCCAATATCCTTGATGCAGTTAATCACCCTTCTCCCCTGCAATTACTATTTACATTAAAAAGAAAATTTCATTCTCATGTGTTTAATAAGGCCTTGAGAATCCTGGCTTAGGCAGACCAATGAGGGAGCATTCCTCAGTGGATTTACTTTTAAGTAAAATAAGCATGCATTAATTTGAACTGCAAGGCCACCCTTTTATGCTCAGTTTATTCCCAAGTAAATATACACAAAACCTGACTCCATATTAGTATGTGTTATTGAATGTTGATTAAATTAAGTAATACTTTCTCTGCTTCCATTAAAAAAAAATGTCCTTTATGCATTAGGAAAAAGATAGTGGTCAAACCATAACTTTGGTTGCAGGCGATGGTATGCCATGTCAAGAATGGAGATCCCCTCTCCCCTGCCCTGCTTAGGAAAAAAATAGGACATTGTATAACCACATGAGGTGCTATGTATGAAAAGCATATATGTATTATTATTATTTTTAATGATGAAACAGTCCAGTTATCTAGCCAATAATGATCAGGCTCTGCTTTGCCTATGCATTGTGTGCTGCAGAGATATAAAACATCCAAGATACCTTGGAAGATACTTCCTACTTACAAGAACATTTGGTATTCTGTGATAAATTTAGATCCGCACACCAATCATTATCAACTCAGGGCTTCCAAGCCTGGTGGTTTCAGCAAATGATACAGGATTATTGCCCATAGTGTGTGTGAAGGTGGCCAGCCTGGAATATTTTTTTGCCATGGCTTGCTTTGAAACTTCCAGGCTGCATGGCTTGATTCCAAACTGCAAGGAATCCTGCCATGTTCACTAAAGCCTCCTGGCTGCCCTGGACGTTTTTCTGAAGGACTTGCCAGCAGCTTTTGGCAAGCCTTAAAAAAACATCCCTGGCCTCAAACTGCCACATTGCTTGCCAATGCCATTCGTCTGTTATGGAGGGAGAAGATTGAGAAGAATTCTCTTCTGCCACACTGGCCACCTGACTTGGTTTCTCAAGGTGAACGGGGTCATCTCTTTCCTCTGGCCAAGTGAATCACACCACCTCCTTGGCACAAATTGTTTTGTCAAAGTGGGACTAAATAGGATGGCCCTCTGTTATCAGAACAGGCACTTTGCTTCAGCAAAATAAACAACCCAGGATTATCGTTGACATCTCAGGATGTGAGAAATGTTATAAGGAAGAAGGAACAATGCTTTATTCTAACCAGCAAAGCAATGGTTGACAAGATGCTTTTTGGTTGTGTTCAATGGCAGACATCCATTTCTTGGAAGAAATGAGCAAACAACAATGATGTTCAGTCAACACAGTGCTGCAGAATTGCTTCTTAAAATTGAAGGTGTGAGCATGTGTATACACAGCAAGGGCAGGGTATACGTTATGTGGGAAATGTATCACAGTTACTGGATATAAACATTAATGTCTTTGCAAAAGCTTGATTTTAATAGCAGACTGGTATAGTTACGCTATGTAGTTTTTAGTCTGAAAGAACTTAGTGAATGAAAATCAGTTTATAAAGACAAGTCAAGGAGGTTAATTCTTTTAGGCAATTCAGTTTTCATTAACAGAAAGTGCTCTTTTTTTGTATGGATTTCTAAATAATTAAAGCATCTAGCGCAATACATAAAATATTTAGAAATCTATTCCAATCACCGTAATTCAAGAAACAATTGCTTAAGGCCTTTAATTATGTTGGAGATGATTTTAATGTTCTCAATGTGTAAATCTAAAAATAAAGAGTTTTGTTGTTGTTTTTTTAAAAAGGCCAAAAATTTCCTGGGAGGAATGAATTTTAGATAATTATAAGCCACAACAGAATTTATTTCATGTGCCACCTGAGGCTTTCTTTGTGATCTTCATAGAAAATATAGGAATATATAAACATGCTTGTGTTAAACTTCATTATGCTTTTTAAGAAGATGGCATTAATCGTAATTGTAGTTTAAGTTTTAAACCTTTTATAGTCATTATAAAAGTCTATGGAAATTTACTCAGTGAAATATTTTCAACATTTAAAACATATTACATCAACATTAAATTGTACAATATTTAATAAAAAAACCTAATGTACATGGGAAATCTGGTGTTCTGTACCTCTGGGTTTTCTACAAGCAAAAAAGTCTGGTTCTTTTTTCATCAAATAAAGATAATTATAATATCTGAGAAGGGCTCAAAACTTGAAAAAATAGTCCTAAAGAAATACGCTATCTTGTGTCTTCTACTACTAGAAAATGAGAAAATAAAAGTAAAGGTTTCCCTGTTCAGTCATGACTGACTCTAGAGGGCAGAGCTAATCTCTGTCTCCTATCTGAGGGAGCCACTATTGTCCCAAAAATGCTTCTGTGGTCATGTGCAGAGGTGGTATTCAGCAGGTTCTGACCACAAGTGGTAGCAGAAATTCTGAGTAGTTCAAAGAACCAGTAAATCTGACTGGCCCTGCCCCATCTATTCTTTGCCTCCTGAGTCCCAGCTGATCAGGAGGAAATGGGGATTTTGCAGTAATCTTCCCCTGAAGTGGGTGGGAATGGAGATTTTACAGTATCCTTCCCCTTCCCCATCCACCAAGCCACACCAAGCCACACCCTCAGAACCAGCAGTAAAAAAAATTGAATCCCGCAACTGGTCATGTGGCTGGCAGAACTATAGAGCGAGGTGCATGGAATGCTGTTAACTTTCTACCAAAGTGGTACCTATTTATCTAGTTGACTTTGCATGCTTTTGAACTGTTAGGGGGGCAGGAGCTAGAGCAAGAATGTGAACTCCTTGGGTCTTGAACTACCAAGCTACCAATCGACAAGAGTAGGTAGTTCCTTTTGTCCAAAGGCCTTTTTTTTTCTTTATTAAAAATCAACTTCCAAGGGCCACAAATGATTTGCCACAAATCTTTGGAGACTGGGGGCCATCAAAAATTTTCAAAATGAGAAATATAAGGCATAGTAGTGCACTACTCAAAATATATTTAGAATTGTTGCACGTAACAATTTGTGATAATAGCAAATAGTGAGAACTAAGAAAGTTCTTTCTCCTAAAGGGCTTATAGCATCTTGCTAGAACAGCAGCTCCCAACCTTTTGAGCACCAGGGACCAGTCTTATGAGGAAAGGTTTTCCCATGGACCAGAAGGAGCATGGTTTTTTCATGTTGCCTGCATCCCGTCCATGAGGCTTCACTTGTTTACATGGCCCAGTTGCTGACTGTTCTGACCTAGGCTTCCCCAGCAGAAAGCCAAATCCTCATCCAGATAAAACCCCTTTTATTTAATTTACAGTGAATTCCTCTCCAGCAAAGTCCCAGCCCACAGTCTTTCAAGATAGTTCACAATTATTGATCTTTATCAGGCTTGGAGAGTGGCTAGGCCGATATCTTTCAGGTGTCGCAATAGCAAGAATGTAGGAATGTCTTAATTGTCTCCTTTTAATTAATTAATTAATTAATTAATTAATTAATTAATACTCTTCCACTTTTGCTCCCCTTTTATTTCCTGTGGGGGGCATTCACCGTCCATCTATGGCTTTACTCCCAAGTCGACTCCTGTTCTTTAGCTGTTCCCTCCATATGGCAATTCTGTGCATGGGCACACTGGGAACAGATTCCAGCTGTTCGTCTGCCTCACTAATGTCTGACTCCAAAGGCAGCTGATAACTCCCAGATGGCCCTGGACCCATTTCTGCCTCTGATGCAGAGCACTCCTCAGAGCCTTCCCCAGACTCCAGGACTGGCCCATGTTCCTCCCCAACCTCCTTACTGTCTGAATCTGCTACTAGCTCCGCCACTGGCAGGCCACAGACCAGTGCTGATCCATGGCTGGCTGAAGAATTCAAAGAATTAAAGTTCTTAAAATTGCCATGTTTGGAGAGCCTTGTTCTAGAGAAACAAAAGGAATTAAAGTGAGAAACAGGAAAGATATAAAAGCTGTGGAGTTGTAGGTGGAGGCGTGCAGAGATACACAAACATGGAAGGAGAAAGAAGAGTTTAGCCTGGAGAGTCATTACTTGGAAAAAGGATAAAAGTTTAGCCCAGAAAGGGACAGTGGGAGGAAATACAAGAAGCAAGGAAGAAAGATGATTGGGAGTAATCAGGAGGTTAAAAGGAGGAGCTATAAAGGTTTTCACCCCCACCTCTTTGCAGCACTTTTTCCTGCTGGAGTTCTACTCCCTGTAGTTAGCTGGGGGAGAGTAGAGCCTTGTGATGTGTAAAAGATGCTGCAGATGAGCTGTCGATTTAGCCAATGGAGAACAGGAAAGTCTGGTAATTGAATTGCCTGAGGGAAGAATCCACACTTAACAGGCTGTGATGACAGGAAGCCAAATAAGGCAGATGGGATGAGATCTCGAAGGGGGGATTAAATGGGCACAAAAGAGTTAGTGAGAACTACTGTGTGAAACATCAGAGACAATGGCTGCTGCGATCATATATTGCAGGGGTTGGGGGAAGGAATTGGTTTATTTAAGCACATACTGTGCTTTTGATATTTACCGAACCTTTAAGGAGAATGTTGTCTTTTCTGTAGGAGAAAGCACAGTTAGGTCTAAGCAGGACTCCCTTTGGGACACATGGAAATTTGTCCCATTGATTCAATTGTTTAGTGTTGCATTAGTGCACCATGCAACACTCTCTCAATGTCTGTTTGATTATTGTTTATATAATGCAAATAATGAAGTTATTTTCGTCTGATCGTAACTAGACACTTATTTATTTTTTTCTTACTGGATTGGCATGGAGGGAAGAGAGAAATCACTCTTATTTTAAAAGCCATCTACGAATTGCAGAGTTGGCAGCATGCTCATTTAAAGCTAATTGAATAGGAACTCACTGCAGGGAACCTGTTTAGGAACCCCTCTAGGGAGGAGTTCCTTGAATGTTGGACTATCTCTTGTTTGACGGCAGGAGCTACATCATCCATATCATCAGAACAACAAAATGTAGTTCAGTCAAGGAGGAGGTTTTAAGGAAAACATTAGGTGCCATAAAGGTGGTTCTAACACCTAGTGACCACATGACGATGTATCTCTAACCTGGTCCTTCAATGATCTAGCAGTGCATCCTTTGCTCCTGTAACTAAGTCCATACACCTATCTTCCTCATCTCTTTCCTTCTATCTTTCCCAGCATCAGTCTTTTCCAGAGAGTTTAAATGTTTGCGTATGCACTCAAAGTGTGATCATTTCAATCCGCTCATAGATTTGTTCGGAAATCCATTTGTTTGTTTTCTTGGCAGTTCACAGTCTTCTAGGGAGTCTTCTGCATCACCCTCAGTTCAAAACCACCAATATTCTTTCTATTCTGCTTCTTCAAAATCCAACTTTTGCTTTCATAGAGTGTCAAATACCATGAGCTATATGATTCTGAACTTTGTAGGTATGGATACATCGTAACCATCAGCTGGGACTCTGCCTCCAGAGTCCAACTGATCGGGAGTGAATGGGGATTTTGCAGTAGCCCCCTTCCCCTAGAATGGAGTGAGATGGAAATTTTACAATATCCTTCCCCTGCCATGCCCACCAAGCATGCTACATCCACAAAGCCACACCCACCAAGTCTTGCCATGCCCACCAAACCACTCCCACAGAACCATTAGTAAAAAAATTTGAATCCCACCATTGATCATGACATCTGAATAACTTTTCCAAGGCCTTCATGGCCATTCTATAAAATATTAGTCTGAGTGGTTAAAAAGATTACAAACATAAAGTTACCCAAACTTGAACTGTTAATTCACCATCAATAGTATTTCTTGACTGCTAATTCCCTTACTATTGGTATTTTATCCTGAAAGGCAGAAATTATCTCACCACTTCAATATCTTCCTTGTCAATATTAAGGCTACTGCCTATTGTCATTAGTTTGGTCTTTAAATTTAATCTTATCACAACTTTTTCACCATGCTCCTTGACTTTTATTACTCAAGCTTGCAGAATCTTTTTGTGTTTGTCTATCAAAGAAGTATATTCACCACTCTACAGGTTATTGATGTTTCTTCCTCTAATTTTAAAGCCATGCTTATCTTTTTCCAGTCTGGATTCCCTTAAAACATATATTCCACATATAAACTGAATAAATAAGAGAGAGTATACAGCCTTGCCTCAATCCTTTGAAAACCTGGAACCTGCAGTTCCATTATCTTCTGTCTGTACTGTAGTTTCCTGGTGTGCATTTGTGTCTGTGTCTGTGTGTTGTGTGTATGTAGGTTTCACATGAAGATCATGGTGGGATTCAATTTTTTTTACTATCAGTTCTGTGGGCGTGACTTAGTGGGTGTGGCAGGGGAAGATTACTGCAAAATCCACATTCCCTCCCGATCAACTGGGACTCGGGAGACAGAGAATAGATGGGGGTGGGGCCAGTAAGAAGTGGCATTTACCAGTTCTCCAAACTACTCAAAAATTCTGCTATTAGTTCTCCAGAACTGGTCAGAACCTGCTGAATACCACTTCTGCATGAGGATAATGAGATGTTCTGGGATTCCCATTTTCTAAGCATATTCCACAGGCTAGCATGATTGACAAAATCAAAAATCTTCCTATATCAATGAAGCACATACTACTTATTTTTGGTACTCTTTACCTTTCCCAATTATCCAGCATGCATCAAGAATAATGTCTCTTGTTCCATGCGCTTTTCTGAAGCCAGCTTGAACAACTGGTATTTCTTTTTTCAAATGGTGCTCTAAACTGTATTGAATGATGCTAAGCATCATTTTGCTAGCATGTGAAATCAAGGATATTTAATAATATTTTTGCCCATTCACTTAAAACATCCCTTTTTTGTGTGTATTGGAATGTCCCAGTGGTGGGATTCAAAAACTTTTACTACCTGTTTTGAGGGTGTGTCTTGGTGAGCATGGCATAGCTTAGTAGGTGTATAGGGCAGGGGAAGTATATTGTAAAATCTCCATTCCCTCCTCACTCAAGGGGAAGGTTACTGCAAAGTTCCCATTCCTTCCTGATTAGCTGGGACCTGGGAGGCAGAGAATAGATGGGGGTGGGGCCAGTCAGAGGTGGTATTTACCTGTTCTTAGAACTACTCAAAATTTCCACTACTGGTTCTCCAGAACTGGTCAGAACCTGCTGAATACCACCTCTGGTTTGGCCTCTTCCAATATGTTGACCACTGTGCCATTTTCCAGATTTGTTGGCACATTGTATCTAACCTTTACTGATTCTTCTTTTGTTGCTTGTTATATTTCTGTGGACAATCTAACAATTATTGTAGCCTTCCCACTTGTAATGACCAAAGTGCTGATCTAACTTCCTCATCTTGTAGTAGAGGTTCTTGGAAATATAAAATAACTTCTAAGACAGCTTTGATGTTGACATGTCTATCACACTCTATTTAAATATATTTCTTCCATGTGTGTTTGATCTTCTTTGAATCAATTGTTATCTGTTCTTTAGCAGACAAATTTGAGTTTGGAACTTCCTTCTAAGTTCATTTCATTTTCATTTCATTTCATTTTATTATATTTATAGACCGCCCCCTCTCCCCGAAGGGACTCGGGGCGGTGCACAGGTAAT
>JAPKID020002695.1:0-13046 GCA_026931265.2 Tropidonophis doriae | reverse complement strand
TACGGCGAATATAGGCCTAAACCTATTTTTTAACTGTAAAATTAGGGGGTCGTCTTATATGCCCGGTCGTCTTATATGCCGGAAAATACGGTACTAATGTTAATGTGCTGTTCTGGGACCACGGAAAATTAAGATCAAGTCATCTCTTAATGGTGGAAATTCGTTTCCTGACTGGATCAGTCCAGTCTCTTAGCCCAGCCTACCTCACAGGACTGCTGTTGCGGGGATAAATATGAAGGCAGATCCCCTGTAAAGCTGACTTGGGGGTTAGGAAGAGAGATGGAATATAAATCAAATAAACCTTTAATTAACTACTTTTCGGAGCCTAATTACTTAAGATTAGAAATAAATTCAAATGTTCTGCCTCCAAATTGTTCAAGGTAATCTATATGACTAAACTGGGGGTCCAGAAAAGGAAACCTGTTTGCATGATGATGCAAATAACTACTTTGCCTTTTAATTTGAAATGCTGTGAATGTAGTATTACAATCGTTCATGGGCTATTAGGTAACCAATAGGCTTTGTGCATTTTTAAAGAGGTAAAATTTACATTGGGGTTATTTATTTGAAGGGCTTTAATAAGAGGAAAAGAGGGTTTAACAAAATTAAAAAACAGTGGTTAAAAAAAGCCAAGAATGATTCAGAAGTGAGCTGAAACAGTGAAGCTACTAGAATCTGCTGTTGCTTTAACAACAGCTGATACAGCTGTAATATTTTTTATCGATTTTAGCTCATAAAATCTGAACAGATTATCTGCTACAGGCGCCACTACATGCAAGACGAGAGAGAGAGAAAATTCCGACACTTAGCAACTGACTCATATTTATGATGGTTGCAATCGGGGTGGGTTGCAGCAGAGACTGCTGCCGGTTCACTCAGGGACGCGCCGTGCACACGCACATGTGCAGTACAACTAAAATTGCTGTGCACATAAACAAAAAACAAGATGGCAGTCCCTATGGTGCTGCTGGGAGAATCGGTTTGGGGCCGTGGCAGGCCTGGGTCGCTGCCAGTTCCAGCATCCCAGGCCCCCAAGCTATTACCGGTTCGGCCAAACCAGGCCGAATCAGTAGGAATCCACCACTGGTTAGTGTCCTAGGGCCATGTAATCCCCTTTTGCAACCTTCTGACAAGCAGTCAATGCGGAAGCCAGATTCATTTAACAACCATTTGTTAACATCTGCTGGGATTCACTTAACAACTATGGCAAGCAAGGTCATAACTCACTTAACAAATATCTCCGCAACATAAATTTTGGGCTTAATTATGGTCGGAAGTTGAGAACTACCTGTACTACTACTACTACTACTACTACTACTACAAAATTACTACAAGCTTTGTTGAAGTCTGCACCATAGCAGTCTTCTAATACATGAAGAAACATCATAGAATACTATAGATTTACTCTCTAGCACCTGATGGGTAAGAAAAGAATAGATGGAAGCTTTACAGTGAGAGACCCCAAATTGTAATGAAATATATGGATGACCTTGATGGGGTCATTAGAGAAAGAAATGTAATCAGACAAGAGAGAGAAGAACCCCCGATGGATTAATAGTCAAAGGAAGAAATTTAGGAAGAACCCACCCTAATTGTTCAAACAGTTATAAGTGGTGGCAGGAAGTTTGCAAAATTCTAAGTTTAAGTTTATTGGATTTGTATCCCGCCCTCTCTCCCCAAGGGACTGTTAATACAGCTTCAAATAAGGTGGAATTAGCGCTAATCATGTTTTCTGTTTACATGGGATCACTCAAAAAACATGGACTAAGGAGGAATTTCCATGAGAGTTATTAAATTGTGGGGCAGATGGACTCATGAACTCATCACAGAAATTTTCAAGAAAACATTTAAAAAAAAAAAAGAAATTCAGCCACTTTACTTTCATATTAACATCTTACCAATGTGAACATGAGGCACACTGCTTGGCTCTTTCCTCCTGCTTTTACCCCCAGCGTGAATGGCTACCTCTCCCTATCTTTTTAATGTATAGGTTTGTTTTTCCATATGAAAAGCAATTATTTTAAGTATCCTTCACCTGTTAGTAACTAAATCTAATAGAATTCAAGAAGAATAATTACAGAGTAGACTTTCTAGTGCTGTTTAAAAAACACCATATATACCGTAATTTATTAGATAAAATGAATGCAGATGCTGAGCCAAGATGCTCCATACTGCTCATTAAATGCTTGAGACAGACGTTATGTCATACCTGGCACTAGGAGGCCTAAGGACATTACAGATATAGTACTGAACAGGGAAATAGTGACAGGACTGCAAATATTGTTTCAGGCTGCATTAGTAGACATATTGAGCAATTATTCTGAAATTTTTGGAGGTGTGCGAACCCTTTCAAAAATATAGAAACCATCAATCCCAATCCAGCATTTTAGTAGAACCTTACGTCAGCCAATGATGTGTTTGTCTTCAAGAGGTCTCTGGTAGCCAGAAAAAAATAGTGAGAATTACATGAAACCACAATTGGTTTCTGTAAAGTTTTCATTGGAATATTCAGTGCAGTTGGATGGATAGAAAGACAGGTATTGAAAATAAGCTACTCAAGGTACCTTCATGTAAGAAATTAAAGCATATATTGATAAAAAGAAAGAGATCAATAGAATATACCTACAATGAGAAATTAACTTTATTTGCATTCATTAAATTTGAAAGTTCAAAAGAAGATTCCTATAATTCTAAAATCCTCATTACAAAGCCATTTTACAGGCTTGGTTACATATGACGTACTTATTAAAGGAAAGGAGAAATTTTCAAAGCCGGATTTCAGCATCTAAATTTTTTCACCACCGACTGCAGCTGCCACATGGTTCCTCTAAAACAAAAAATAACTTTCTTAAGCAACTACACTTTGTATATTACAGAAGGGAAAATATATTAGCTGAGAAATCACATTAAATTTGTTCCAAAATTGAGTCTCTATGACAGGATGGAACAGATTAAATCCATCAATAAAGAATCTGAATAAATGTAGCAAATTAGTATTTTTAAAACACATTATTGGGTTCATATGTAGATTTCAATAAGTATTTAGACCAGGATCTTATTGAATGTAAATACAGAAATTTTCTATTGAAGAATGCAAGAATAAAGCTATTTATGTTATGTTTTTTGTGCCTCAGTTGATTTCAAGCAGTTACGTATAATGTTCTGGTATAATGTTCTGCGTCCTGGGACTCTTCAAATAAGTTTTAGCAGCTCTTTAAATGAAATCACTAAGCTATGAATAAATGGTTTGTGGAAGATATTTGATAATGTTGAATGGCTGCATCAAAAAATGCCAGTCTTTCTCTTCAAAGATCATAACTCTTACAGTGTGAAATTAGAGACAGTTTCATTTAACTGGAAGAACAATTGATTGGTAAGGTTTTAATCATATACCCCCAATACAGCATGATCCTACAGATCTTAATGCAGAACTAAATTACACTGATCTCATTGGTACAGAGTTCAAAAAACTAAGCATATCTTTCACTGAACAAGCCAAAACTGGTATTTACTGTCCTTAAGGCTATAATCCTAAAATAATGTAAACATGTGAATTAAAAAAAAACATTTTATGTAAACAGAATAATTTGAAGAACTTGGGAGGGGAGAGAAACAGTGACACCTATTTTTCTACTACTGTTTTTAACACTACTGTACCATAGATAAGAAGATTTATGGGTAAGCCTAATCCTTTCACATAGGTTTCATAATACCATACAAGAATAAACCAAACTTTGTCATTTAATATTACCGTATATTCCGGCGTATAAGACGACTTTTGAAACCCAAAAAAGTCAACCGAAAATCGGGGGTCGTCTTATACGCTGAGTATACGCGCCCCACGCTTCTCCGCTATGTTTTTGACTGCTGGCCGGGGAGCCAGGCGGCAGTCAGAAACGAACTGGAGAAGGCTTACAACAGTTCATTTAGTGACCATTCAAAGTTAGAATGGCACTGAAAAAAGTGACATGATTGTTTTTCACCCTTATGACCATTGCAGCATCAAAATTCAGACGCTTGGCAACTGATTTGTATTTATGAAGATTCAGTGTCCTGGGACTTTTGAGACCTTCTGATAAGCAAAGTCAATGGAGAAGATTGATGTACTTAACAACCATGTTATTTTCTTAACAATTGCAATGATTCACTTAACAACAGTGGCAAGAAAAATCATAAAATGGGCAAAACTAATCATATGTTTCACTTGTGGTTGTAAGCCAAGAACTACCTGTAATGAAAACCTTGCTACTATATTAAATATTTGATGAACTATTTTTCTCTTTAAAAACTGTACACTAGATGGCAATATACAGTTTTTAACAATCTTATATAATTTAATTTGTTAGAAAGATACACAAACACATACACACACACACTTCAAATAATGAAAATATATACTGATAATGTAATGTCAGGGTAAATTGATGTAAATGAGAGTCATGACAGAGTTTGTGTAATCACTGAGCCTCTTTCTTGACATATATTTTCTCATTTTGCATGTATTGTTGTCACAGAAGGATAAATAACTAGAACAACAAGATTAGATAGAAATGCGCCGCAGCAATAAATAACAATAGAATACTTCCTACTTTTTATGTAATTCAAGAGAGATTGTAATAGGCAGTTTCACCACAAAATCCATGCAGTAAAAAGAATTCATTATTTTTTTTAATATGGGTAGACTACTCTCCCTTTCTCTATATTTGACCATTTAATTTTCAAATGTATTAGGTAGGATTAGTTCAATATAAGAACCTGAAAGAGAAAACAATTTTGTGAAAGCCAGAATTTGAGAACTCCAACTTCTGAAATTGATTCGCCTATTCAGAAATAAACAAGGTGTCATGAATTATCAGTAGCCTTACAAATATTATGTTGTGCTCTGTTGCTAAAGGGTTGGGTTACCAGAGGTGTCAAACTGGCGGCCCAAGGGCTGGATGCGTCAGGTGCAGGTCATAGGCACCCTGGGTCCCCAAAGGCAAGAAACGTCATGATACGTCATGATACATCATGTGACATGATCGAGTTTGACACCCGTGGGTTATACTTTCATGCTTCTTCTTCTTTTTTCTTTGTAATTAACTGGCAATAGTATTTTAAATTAAGATTTATTAACTCTTACCAATGTAACAAATTCCTAACCAGCATACACAATAATAAAATCTTCAAATTTTATAATTGGGAAGGTGAACTTTAGTTTTTCAATCACTTGTGTTAAACAAAAATGTGTTTACATAGCAATAGTAAAATGCTTAAAATGCAAAAGGTTTTATCAGTGTTGAATAATATATTGCTCTTGTATTTGCTTGTGAATATAATTATACTAAAAATAGTGTTTGGTAAAAGTGAATTCCATTTGATGCTCAGTTAGAATGAGCTGAATTGTTTACAGAATCTTCTCCAATTTTATCCTTTCCAAATATACTGGAATTAAACTCCCATATCCCCCAGCTGGCAGAGCCAATGACAAGGTATCTAAAGGAGTCTGGGAAGTAAAATCGACATATTTGAAGGACATCAGAATGGCAAAGATTGATATAAATAAATTTCCAATACAACATATGAAGTTATTCTGCAAATTTTATTATGAGCAATCTTACTCATACAGAACTGGTATTGTTGGCTTGAATATTTAAAATAAAAATGCAATATAGATTTAGCCTTTGCAACACAGTTGTTTTTCAGATTGGAAATACAAATTGGAACTGGTAAAGTAAATTTGTTTTTGTATGTATGAATAAATGTTTCATATTGCATTAGAAGGCTAGAGTAATTCATTACAGATGTTTAATTCAGCATTTATTCAACTTGTTTAACAGTTCACTAATGAGGTGTCATGGAGCTACTCATGAATATTTATTATGCTTTGCAGAAATAAAGAAAAGATTAGTAGACTATTAAAAATGTGCCTGTTTACTTTAAAGGTATGATACAATTGCATCCCACATAGTTACTTTTGATGTGTTATATTGGAATATGTGGTTAGACATCTCTCTAGAAGCTGTGTTATATCTCTAACTCACTTCCTTATTTTTCTCCTTTCTTAGTTGGTTAATCAGAACAGTATTTGTCTGGTAAAAAAATAAAAGAATAATTACTGCTGAATTTGTTATGGAATTTGTACTATGAAGAATTCTGTTTTTATATTTGAAATATATTGTGAGTATGCCTTTAAACTATAAATAAAGTTTTCAGTTTCATTTTTGGGATATTTTGAGAACTACATCCACCCTTCTGACCTTCTGAAAGGGCATTAAAAACTTAGTTTTACTGGTTGGGGCCCTGAGGCGTGCACTCACTGGCAGGTCTTAGGGTATCATCCCTGTATCTTCTGCCTCTTGGTTCCTGGATTTATGCATATTTTTTTAAAAAAAGTAATTTGCATACAGTGGTATCTTATTACTCCTTAATTGGTTCCAGTAGGCCTGATGGGTATTAAAAACAATGAATGCCAAACAAATCACATTATTTACTACATGACCCTTTATTTTGGCTGGGAAGGACTTCCTGTCTGTTCCTTTTCTATGTCAGTGTCCTAGATGAGCCTATATTAGTTTATGATAACATGATCACATAAATACAGTCCTTAAAAATGCAAACATTAAAAAATGAATATCTACTTAAAAAAAACCAAGAAAAATAAATTATAGTTAGATATAAGGTGATCCTAAACTACCAAGGCTGTTTTAGTAATGAAGATAATTATTGGATTGGCAGAAATTGATAAATCATTCTCTTCCGTCTTTGTGATTTCCTAAGTCATATAGTCCAACTACATTTTCCTCCTTGACATTTCCAACTTTGGCATCTTGGTCTCCAACCACAAGAAGCACATTTTTGTTGGCATATTCTATTCTGTTGATTTCAAATTGAATATCATCATAAAACTCATCAGCCACCTCTTCTTCTGCATTAAGTACAGGAACATCAACTTCATATTAAAAGATTATCATAAAAACTAACTGACAATGTTTTTGCATCGTAGCCAAATACTGTTCCTTCCTAATTACGAAAGCAACATTGTTTCTTGTTTTTCATGTCCTAATTGGTAAATAAATGCACAGATATGTAAACACACACAGATACACGTTCCAAAGGTGGTCTTTTTCCGCCTTCATTTTTCAAGTCGGTGGAAATTTTGCTGTTCATTTTTTCTGATGTCAGATTGGGAGTTCCTGCTCCATCATTTATTTCATTTTTCAAATCAAAGCAAGTGTCTGCCTATATACATGCATGTGGAGAGAGAGGTGAGATCAGCTTTTGAAGTATTACTGCTATCTGATTAGAGAAGGAATTCTGGAGAACATAGACGTTTTGTGAAAAACACACACATTTTCTTAGTATTTCTTAACATATATTGCTAAGGCAGCTAGCTTTGCTTTTTCTATTCCTATTGCTCTTTTGCCTGATTCAATCCAGATGTTATAAAGGTTAAATCTTTCCTGGCTAGAATTTTTAATTCAAAAGCATAGGATGGCAGAGTGGATTCTTTGGACCATGCCTTTCATGCCTATGGCAATTATGGTTATAAAAGCTAAAAGACTTTGTCACTGGATGACTCACTCTTCTCTAAAAGCTTCCGTCATGGACATGACCTACAGATGGGGAGATGATTTGTAGACTATTTGGTCCCATTACTTTCTGAATTGCTGAGAAGGCTGAGGAATTATTCCCATGGCTGCCTCTAAAAATGCAGCTTTAACATAAAAAAAAACCCCTCTACACAAGCTAATCCTCCCAATACATCTGTGCATAAAAGCAATGCTGAACTAATTCTAGAAAATCACTTCATTGGCATTTTGGCTCTGTTTATCCCCCTGCTCTAAGCATCTATTTGTGTATGTCATAATCAGAATAATCTGATTATTCAGATGGAGTTGTTGTTGTAGTTGTTTTCCAATTTGAAATCCTCCCTGCCTTCTAGAAACACAACATTTTATAGCTGAAGAGCAAAGAAACTAACCTGAATGCATTTGCACTCATAAATTATAAATAGGACATTATTATTTATTAGTATTATTTATTTAACTATGATAGGAGAACAATACTCTGGGGAACATATAAAGTCAGCAAAAGAAAGTGTAACATAATCAACAAGAAATATAATAACATATATGTAGTCTTATAACAGCAATGAGACTGGATTTTTACCTTACGACTGCATCGCTTAGTGATAAAAGTTGAAATCTTTATCACCTATTTCATTGCCTGTTTGTTACTGTACATACATAGTTGTTCTCAATTAACAATGTTAAATCAGTTGATATCTGTTGAAGCCTCTGTGTTTGGGAACAGTTCATTTGTGAATAGATAATGTTAACATAATAAGTTCTCATTATAGCTGATATGTGAAAGAACAATGCATTAACAGGATTGCATCACTTGGTTTTGTAGTAAGCAACTTTAGCATAAGTATCTTTTTGTGACTGTTAAAGAAGAAAGGAATCTATTATTTTACTGCTATATTGAATAAATAAATCATATGCTGTTGGGGTAGGAGTATAATACAATATTTTACTTGTACACTACCCAGAGTGTCTCTGTGAGGGAGATAGCCAGTTTTTAAATGAATAAATGAATAGTCAAATACTAGAAGAAATATTATTTACTGCCATTGGAGATATTGTTAATTAATAGTTTACAGTAGTTTTACCTTACCATGGTAAATACATGACCCTCAACTTCCACAATTTCCCATCCGACATGGGCCTTACTGAGAATCCTGAAAGTGAAATTCACAGATATGCAAGTGAAGCAATAAGTTTATAGCAAGGATAGCTATTTATTTAAAAGACTTGGGTTTTAAATATTTTGATATTTAAATCAAATTGTCATGACATAACAGTGAATCTAGAATGTTGTTCCTAGTCTTCATTGATTTAGGAACAATAGACTAAGAGGAAGTGGAAATAAAATTTGCAAGTGCCATAGTAGACCAGTAAACATCCATGTATACTGTAAAAGTAGACACAATTTATAGTTATAATACAATAGCAGAGTTGGAAGGGACCTTGTAGGTCATCTAGTCCAACTCCCTGCCTAGGCAGGAAACCCTGTACCTTTTCAGACAAATGGCTATCCAACATCTTCTTGAAGACTTGCAGTGTTGGGGCATTCACAACTTCTGGAGACAAGCTGTTCCACTGATTAATTGTCCTAACTATCAGGAAATTTCTCCTCAGTTCTAAGTTGCTTCTCTCCGTGATTAGTTTCCAAATAATGGCTTTCTCCTGTTTTCTGATATTCTAAAGCAGTGATGGCAAACCTTTTTGGCACTGAGTGCCCAAACTGTGCATGTGCTGCACTAGAGCACTGGAAACCTGAAGAGCAGCTGGCCGGCATGCACATGCCTAGTTTTTGGCCATTTTGGCGGGTATTTGCAAGCAGTTTTTTGGGCAATTTTTGTCCTAAAAATGATTTCCAAAATAGCCTGCTTTTTGGCCATTTTGGGGAGAATTTTCAGGCTGTTTTCCGGTGCTCCGGTGCCCATAAAGAACATCTGGAAACTGGAACAGCAGCTGGTGACAGTGAATGTGCCCACAGAGAGGGTTCTGTCTGCTACCACTGGCAAGCGTGCCATGGGTTTGCCATCACTGTTGTAAAGTATCGCTTGAAACTTATGGATAGATTTCTTTTTCAAAAGAGAAATATATATTTAAGGACAGTGGTTTTATTATTATTATTAAAGTTTCCTCTAGAGATTGTCTCCTTTTTGTTTTATTAGGATTTGGCTTTGCAGCAAAAAAATACTGTGGTCTTTACAAATATTGGAATTTTGGTACTGAAACAGAACTGTGCAGAAAATGGCATTCACTGATCTGTCTATAGGGATAAGAACTCTAACACATAAACATTTCAACACAAAAAGATTACTTACTTACTTATTTTTCTCTCCAGAGATTTTTGTACTCAGAATGAGTTCATTTTCTCAGCAGGAAATGTGGCTTTCTGGCTTTCTACTTGTTTCACATCAGCTGTCCTCTTGAGATACGGTAATGACATCAGATATAAACTATGGTACTGCATCATAAACTATCACTACCATGACAGCTAGAAATACCGGAGAACTTGTTGGTGGTAAATCTTGCTTAAGAAAAGCGATCATTTTAATTGAAAGCTGCCTGTTTATCTTGAAAGAAGGTATTTTCTTTGGTATACTTCAAGAGATGATGATGATATTTCCTTTCATCTCAAAAACAATCTCAACTTGTATGAGGTACTCTTTATTTTCATGGTAGATTATGCCCAATAATCACTTACAAATTCAACAAGACCATTGATATTCAGGCAACAGAGAATGTTGTATACATAAGAACAAAAGTCATTATTCTGTCTAAATTAGATCATGAGGGTGATAGTTCCATAATGCTTTGATCATAAGGCATGCAACATATTAATTTGGTTCAAGTGTTTTGCCTGAAGAGAGAATCCCTGCAAATGTATAATCCCTAACCTACCCAAATCAGTCACAACTTTCCTATAGGAAACTTTCAACTGATATTTACTTATGTTAATAAGCACTTTCTCAAAAAAGAATATGTCATACCTTTGTGCACCTGGGCATTCAGTGGAATTGCACACAATCGCTAAGTCTCTGAACCAATACAGCCTTAATTGAGAGTACATTTTAGAGTACTGAGTTGGATTTAAGTTTAAGTCAACAGGTATAGAGCTGCATGCTAAATAAACCTGAGTATTCTAACTTAAAGTAAGAGCACTTTGAAGGCTTATAATACTTAAGCACAAATATATGCCAGCATTTAATGGAATAAACTGACAGAAAATACATACATGGAGAATCACTTTAAATCACTATGTCTTTGGATTTCACCAATGCACTTTATTTACAGGACAAATATATTTTAAGTCTACAGCTATTTTAGCTTTATTTTCTGCTTTATTCTCCTCAGTCATTTTCAGTATGTTACTGTTAATGACATTATGTACATGGATGCTTCATTGTCTTATTCCTCTTTTGGGGGTAAGCAACATAATATAGAAATGACAAAGACTTGCTGTGGTTAAATTCAGAAAAAATAATTTCTTTTTAAAAATGTGAATACTATTAAAATATCTCTATAGAAGACCTTTAAAATAATACAAAATAACAATAGTGATAATATCTGCAACAACAACTGAGCCTTAACAAAAGCTTAACTAACAGAAAATATTTATTTTATAAAGGTTCTGTTGCCTAAAGTTCTTTCATAAACCATAATGTGCCCTAGATCAACACAATAATACTCAGAAACAATTTTGTCCAGTGGTCACACTAATTGTAAATTTAAGATAAAACATTTCCGGTGGATCACTAGAAATTTGCTGAAGCTGCAGGAAACCCACAAGATACATTCTAATCAGTCCTTATTTGTACAGGTTACTAATTCTGGCAGGCTTCAAGGTGATCAGAAGACGATCTTTCCATGTGACATGACTCATTGAAATGTCCTAAAAATTCAATAAATAATGTCCTGTTTTAATTTCCCACTAGTTTTCAGTTAGTTTTGTCCTGTCTATTTTTAGATTATCCTAATACATCAATTTTCCAGGCATAGTCCAGATGATGAATTCCCCATCCTCTGAATCTCTGAATCTGGTACTTTTTCCTTTATGGCATCTCAGTCAGTCTTTTCGAGCAGAAGAGTCTAGGAAACCAATGCCATGTATGTCAGTACTACTTCTGTTGTGTAACTGTAATAGCAGAATCTTGCAAGTATAATGTGCTTATGTCTTCTTCCCTTGCTTTTTGTGTGAACTAGAGAGAAGATTCATAAAGATGTTTCTTGTGCAACATTCTTGGCCAGGCTCAGGGCCCTTCTACATGATTATTGCCTTATTAGTAATTATTTCATCTATCTGTCAAGGCCACTCCTTCCTCTATACCTCAGCAATACTTTTAAGCATAAATCTTTCTTGTGGTTCTAAATGATTCATAACACTTAATTAATTAAGTTTGGAATCCCCGATTCACTAACTTTTAACTTCCATTTATGACCCTGTAATCCCTTAATTTGGGATAGAGATGTGATGAGTGGATGGAGCTGAGCATTTACTGGTCAAATGCCCTCATACCCCAGGAGGAAAACATCTGTTCCAGGAGAGAAATATCTGCTACTACCTAGATTTGAACTTTCAATCTTCTGAGTGGGAAGTGAGTATCTTCACAACTAGGCCACCATGCCAGTTTAGAGACCTCTGATATAGCCTATAAAACATAGTAAATTTATCCAGTAGATTCATATGCAGCAAAGTATTATTTTTTTGTATTAGAGACACAAAATTATCTGATTTACTAGAGAACACTTAAATCTTTACTTAGCTTTCTATTTTTTCCTGCATGAAATTTTAAGCATATAAATAATAACATGTTCATTTTGCTTTCATTTAGAATTTTAATAAAAAGTCCATTGTGAGCATCTTCTCTTTTCCACTGGGACAGCATTTTTCTCCTACTTCATAATATTGGATTTTGAATTTTATATTTGTTTATTTTGATTTAGGAGGATTTCCTTTGAGAGCAATTATATCTGTTCTAAGGTAGAGCTTCCAGGACTGGATAGAATGGTTTCAGTATAAAGAGATCGGTATTCAATAATTTTGTTTCTTTAAATTCTCCTAAAATTCTTCTAAATGTTTAATTCACTGTTTTCTTTACTTTATGCCACTTCTTAAAAGGTCAAATACATTAAACACTAGACAAGAAGTATCTGCAGGAGAGAACCTAAAAAAAAAAATTAAATGGGGCAAAAAAGTCAACAAAATGATAAAAAGTGCAATACGCAAGGTTTTGATTACCATATTCTTTAGAGTATAAAACGCACGGGAGTATAAGAAGCACCAAGGTTTTGAAGAGGCAAATTTAAAAAAAAGTTTTTCTTTTTTCTATTTTTTTTTATAAAACAATCCAATCATTTACCTCAAGACCCACCTATTACTCAAGACCCACCTATTCCGTTTAGCTGGCTTGAATTGATTTATTCTTCCTCCCCTATGCTGCAACCTTAAAGTGTTTTAATCGGGTTTATGGTTTTTTAAATTTTTATTGG
>JAPKID020002694.1:0-13053 GCA_026931265.2 Tropidonophis doriae | reverse complement strand
AATGCCGCCTGGGGAATTCTGGGAGTTGAAGTCCAGACATCTTCAAGTTGACAAGGTTGAGAAACACTGGTCACTAGAGCATTAACTGAATAAGAACAACAATGATCCGGGCCTGTTTTCACCTTTATACTGGCATCAATATTACAGCTGACCTCTCCATACCAACTGCTGTATTAGAATTACTGTATTTTTCAGCTTTTCAAAGAATAGGTAGGTATGTTTTGTGGAACATTAGATAGGTTTGTGCTAGTTCCTAGAGCATGTTGATAGATTCTAGAAACTTCTGTCTGATAATCCTAATTGTAGGGGCATTATCAATATATTCCATTTTCTTTCAAAATCTACCTACTGTGCCAATTTTTCAAACATATATATTTTGGTATACATGCTACACCAACTGTTCTCTACTGCCAGAATTAGTAGAAATGTTATCTATGTTCTTTGACCCAGCCCATTGGGGTGGCGTATTGTTATGATACATAAGCAAACAAATACATGTGCAATCTGCACAAATTGGCAATTGCAGATGCAAGCATACAGTATCTGGTACAGTATGTCACCCAAGCAATGGAAAATTGCATTGTAAATGATAAAAAAATCATATATTATTACAGTCAGTGTGGTCTAGTGGTTAAGGTACTGGGCTCGAAATCAGGAATCTGTGAGTTCTACTCCTGCCTTAGGCATGCAAGCCAGCTGGGTGAACTGGGGCCAGTCACTCTCTCTTAGCCCTACCAACCTTACAGGGTTGTTGTGGGGGAAAAACAGGAAGAAGGAGTGTTAGGTATGTTCACTGCCTTGAGTTTTTAATAAAATTAATAAAGGCAGGATAAAAAAAAATCAATACAATGGTTGATGAATAATATGCACATAAGATGAAGTTTATTGCTAATCCATCTTTCATCCACAGCAATGTTTTTCTGGAAATTCCATATTTTCTGTAAGAGTTCTCACCAATATTTTGATTGTCATCTGAATTTTTGAAGTCCAGATATAATAGGACTAGGATAACCCAGGCTATTTGTTAACATTCTCTTATTCTACAGATCAGAAGCAAGGTTTTTTCCCCTTTCATTGGAAAACATAATATGGCTTCTTTTCAACAAAGGGACTAAGATAACTGGTTGCCGGTTTGCTTCCGGGTGCAATTCAAGGTGTTGGGCATCACCTTTAAAACCCTGCGTGGCATGGCTCCAGCCTACTTGAGGAATCATCTCACCCCAATGGGACTGGTCCACCCTACCCATACTGGGAGTGGGTCCACACTGCAGATCCCATCAATCAAGAAATTTTGACTGGCAGGTTCCAGGGGAAGAGCTTTCTCTCCTGTGGCTCCTACTCTCTGGAACATCTGGCTTTTCATAGACCCTTAAGACATGGCTCTGGCAGATGGCTTGGGGACTCAATGGGAGTGCTTCATACTGGAAGTGATTGGTTAATTAAATTCAACCCCACCTCCCCATCCCTGTGTGTCTGGCTTCCTTCTTGGCCATCTTGTGTGCATGATTTTCTACGTTCATGTTTTTTATCTGCTGTGGGGGTTTTGTTTTGTTACGATAGATGATTTAATGTTTTTCAATATTTCTACGCTGTAAGCAACCCAGAGTTGCTCATCATGAAATGGGTGGAAAATAAATTGTATAAATAAATTAATAAATAAAGCCACTATCTTTTGAGTGAAAAAAAATATATGAATCAGGGCCAAATTTTTGACTCAAAGGAAAAAGACATAGAATTTAAACCCTGGGACAGACCAACATGCGTCTTTCTCTCTTAATGTCTTAGTTCTTAATGTTGCATGTTAGGTAGAGCAGTTTGTTGAATTAAGATACTGTCAATGTCTTTTGGATTAATCAATTTCAATTTCAATTTCAATTTATTCGAATTTGTATACCGCCCTTTCTCCCTTACAGGACTCAGGGCGGTGAACAGGCATTGATTTAAAAAAGCAATAATAAAAACTTCAATATAAATACCTATGCTCAAAATAAATTAAATACTAACCCTGCTCTAAAATGCACAATAAAACCCCCAATAAAACCAGATTAAAAGCTACACCAGGCTGGCCGTACGAAAAAGATGGGTCTTCAGGGCTCGGCGGAATCACTTCATTTACACCATAGAAAGAACATCTTACGCATCTTACACAACGTTAACATTTAAAATGTTAAAAGGGAAGACTGGAGGAAGTATTTCATTAAGAAAAGCCATGTCACTTTCCTCCATTTTCGGAGCCGTCGCAACTTCATCAGCCTAAACTGATGATCAATTTTTAAACTCACAACCGTTGCAGCATCCCCATGGCCACATGATCGAAATTTGGACACTCATCAACTAGCTCACATTTATGACGATTGCCATGTCCCATAGTCACATGACCATTTTTTGAAACCTTCTGACAAGCAGTCAATGAGGAAGCCATGTTGCTAAGTGCAGTGACTTCCTTAACACGTTACCAAAAAAAAAAGTCGTAAAATGGAACAAAGCTGTCTCTTTTAGCAACAGAAAGTTTGAACTCAATTGTGGTCGTATGTCAAAGACTACTGATCATTGTGGAATTTGATGTAAAAGTTTCAAGTGCACAAGGATACGAGTTAAGATGGTCAAACCACCTTATTACATCACAGGCTCAAAATAACAAGAACTTTGTTATTTTGAGCCTGTGGTGTAATAAGGTGGTTCCTTATAGTTCTGCGTGTTTGTTTTAAGAACAAAGAATTGTGTTACCCTTTTAGAGATCAAAGCATAGTTTGAGGGAGTTTAGACTTGAAGGATGACATTATGTAAATTAATCTGAAAACATCCTTGGAAGTAGCCTCTGAAAAAACCTTGATATGTCCATGAACCGCAAAAATCCTCACTCTGCATTGCCTATTTTTCTCCTAGTTTTAACCCATAAATCATCAAGGATTGGAGCCTCTGGACTCATGTTTCCTGTTTGACAAGTAGGAAGAAGCTGTTGCCAATGGGGCCTTTGTCCAGCTTTGGATGGTGTTCCAATTGCAGTCATATTTTTTTATATGCACTGTAAGAGACAGAGTTATTTTCTTTGTGGCAAGGTAGAAGTATTAGTAATAAATGATGTGTCTATTAGGTAAGGTCAATTTGATAGTACTTTCAAAGCTACATATTTTCTGGTGCCTAATCCTTTCATCTGCCTGTATTGTAATTCAGTTGCTGAAACAAAAGTAAATTGCATCTGTTTATACAGACCAGTTTTGTTTTGCATGTTTTTTATTGTGAGAAATTCAGTTTCCGAAAAGAATCAGGGAAAAAATAATGGTAAAAACATTGCAGGAAGGATTAATACCTATATTTCATTGTTCTCAGAATGCACACTATATACATACAGTGAAATCAATCAATGTGATATCTTGGGCTGATGAATCTGTGTTAAGATGGATTTTTAACTCACACAAGCATAAATATCTGAAATTCCAGTCTTTGTCCCAACAAAATTCTAGAATCATGTGAATCTCACTTGAATTTAGAATTTAGATTGAAATAGGCTATCTATGTTGTGCATTCTCCCTTGCAAGACCATGTATTGTTTACAGGCCAATTTTACTAAAATCAGGCAGATTATTTTGGTACAATTACGATTCAGAGTGTTCATTCTTTATTAAAAAAAAAATAGTTTACAGGGAATAAATTAATCTACATCAGACCATTTTATTTCACACTATGAAGTCACACTTCTTTCAATAATAAAATAACACTTTATTTGCAAAATAAAAATAATTACATAAGGATGTAAATAAACTGATAAATCCAAATAATCTATGTAAATCCCAAGAAATATATTCCAACTCAAAAACTTGAATATCAAACTGGCTTCCAAAATTATATACTGAAGCTGTAGGTTTGGTCAAGCTTAGACATAAAAGTGAAATCTCTTGAAACTTTTTTGTTTTTTACAAATATACGGAAAACAAAGACATTAAGTGCTTTAATCTCTGGCCTTAATTTATCTTAAGAACATGCCTTACATTAAAGGCATAGCTTTTGAGGTTAACTTTATTGTGCGAGGCCTATTTCAAACTCACTTCTTGAGCTCAGACACAAATTTACATTAAAGGTTCCTATGGATTTAGAGTAACCCTCTCAAAATGACAAGACACCTAGCCAAGCCTTGATTCTTAATGTGGATGTAGTTTCACAACAGAGAATACAAGAGGTTATTCACACTTCTTCTGTTTCACCAAAATGTAATTTCACAAATAGATTCTATTTATACAGGCACAACAACTTACTGAGCACCAATTCCCAGGTTTTTTTTTTTAAAAAAAGAATACATCAATGCTCAATTATGGCCAAAACAAAAGTATTCTCAAAGTGTAATTACCACAGTAGCAAAGTGATAACATTGGTAGTGAAATGCTTTGAAGACCAGACTATCCAATACTTTTAATGAAACCAAAGTACAATTCTGATTTAGTACAAACAACAGAACACAACATTGGTAATGATTTCTTCCAAGTTCACTGCAAATGCCCTTCTCTCTGAATTCGAAGCCGCTCTTTCTCCACTTGCAAGCGTTCTTTTTCAATTTGCAGCTTTTCTGATTCAAACTTCAGGAATTGCAGCCTTTCCTTCTCAAGCTGCAAACGCTCTTTCTCAATTTTCAGTTTTTCTGTTTCTAAATCCAAAGGTTGTAGGACAGGCTTTTCTGCCTGATTTGGATCATTCTCCAAGATAGGTTTTTCACCATGCTGAGCTTCAAGCCTCAGTTTCTCCCGTTCAATTTGTAGCCGCTCTTTTTCCAGCTGAAGCCTCTCATGTTCCAGGTCAATGTGCCTCAACCGCTCTTTTTCAATCTGCAGACGCTCCTTCTCAACTTGCAATCGTTCCGCTTCAATATCCAGGCGCTGTTTTTCCAGCTCCAGCTTCTGCTTCTCCAAGCTAATCAGCAAGTGGGAATCTTCATACGCCAGCCTAGCTTGAGCAGAACTGAGATTTCCAAATTCTTCAATATGGGTGAAATCAGGAAGGTCACTTTCCTTTTTGGAATCTGGCAAAACTGAGGACAAAATCTCCTCTTCTTCCTCAATAGGAAACTAAGGAAATGAATTAGAAATGTTAGTGTATAAAGCTAAATAGATATTTCTATCACTCCAAATAAAGTAGATCTACAATTCCCCATTTACAGCCACAAATATTTTCTATGTTAACAAGGAAGATGTATTGATATAATCAAGAACATCAAAAGATGTTACTTTAAAAGTATTAACTACCTGTACCTCATAAAACCTTGTAAACGAAAGTACATAACCTGTTCAGCTCAGCTTCCTCTGTTAACATCACCATGTCACTGTACACACACTGTAGCCACTTGTTTAGCAGAGACCAAGCCACGGGGGAAAAAACAAAAACCCTGTCAGAACACTACACCAAGCAATAAAATTTGATGAATGAAATGTCCAATTAAAAATAAGGTAACTATATTCTGACAGTTCAATCCTAGATATGCCTATATCAATTAGGCAGCTTTAAGACATTTTCAAAAGAGAAAGGATGTTTTATAAAAAGAGTCAAGTGAATCATACATTTATTCAGCAAATATCAATTATTCACTTCGAACGCAGAAATTACTATAGCTGCTGGGTAATAAGGAATTCCTCTATTTAAAAGATTTCATAGTTGTTTATGCAGATTGCTCATATAATGAATATTATAAAACACATGATGAAGCAGGTATGTACTGAGGACCTAATCCCTCCCCAATTAATACTGAAAGTTTTAAGAGACCAAAGGAATAAAATTCAAGCAGCTGGTAAGGCAACAAAGAGTCAAAATATCTGTGAAATTGGCAATCTATACCACCAACAAATTCCCCATTAATTTTATGAAAAGCTGGATCACACACTGAAAGAATGTTAAAAAATCACATTAGAAAAAGTTTTAATAAACAAAGAAAACAGGCTAAGTTTTCAGAAAACATGGACACCCAATGAATCCACGTTCTAGATCATGATAGCTCTCCTGCAAATAAAGCAGCTAATTGAATCACAGGAGAAATATCTAGAAAATTGCCAGTTCAGCATTTTATGATAAAAATGCTCCAATGAGTTTAGCAGCAGAGAGGATTAAGATAATTTTAGGCTAATTTGGCTTCTTCCTCCAAATATTTTATAATAGATACAACAATTTGGCTTAGTGAAGAATTCTAGTACTATTAAAAGTTTAAGATAGTTCACATGTTTTATGTGTGCATAATCAGAGGACATGCTCCATTTTTCAATTCTGTTTGCAAGAGTATTTACAATCTATTATGTAAAACTAGCAATTTAAAAAAGTTAAAAATACATATGGAACACATATACTGTTTACTTTGATAATAGCATTTTTTTCTTTCTAAAAGCTTTTCACACTAGGACAGGGTCTGCTTCTTCCCTTCTTTCCCATATCAACTGAGTGATCCATTGGTTATGACAGGAATTAACCGACTGGTTTGTCACCCAAGCCAGACATCTTGACTGAGTGATTGATCCAATCACACAGCCAACTTTCAAACCTAAAGTGGGACTAGAACTTAGTCTCCTGGTTTTTAGCCTGGTGTCTTGTCACTAGACCAAAATGGCTCTTGTTCGGACAACAGCATATTCTTTATTATTGACTGATTGAGAGGGGCAGCTGTTTGCATTAAAAAAATTAGAATTAGTGAGGCTTATGGTGAAATAAGATTATAAGTAATTGGATTTACAGTAGTTTCTTTCAGTTAAATGCACCCCAGATGTTTTATTTTGCTCTGAGCCAAATATTCATGGTCTAAGGATTTGATGAGTTGTGAATGTAAAAGGTCCATAACTGTATAAAATTAATATCTTTTAAAATGTTCTGTCAAACTTTGTATACAAATAGAATAATTAATATAGATTTCACATTAAACAAATCAGACAAATTGTACTTATAGGGGATTAAAAAGTTTATTCGTACTTGTTAAAATACCAGGTTTTGGAGATGTACTATAGAAGTACTTACTTCAAAACTTTGTGGATCTTCCTCTTCTTCTTCTACTTTCACTTCAGTTAATGATCCCCCTGCTTCTCTGAAGTCTGTGATATTTTGCCATTCAAAATTAGATTCATTTGGAAAACCTATTTTCTCATCAATATCTTCATTGAGAGAATCATCCAGATCAGATGAAGGGAGATGAAAGCCAGCACCAACTAATTTTATGTTAGTATTCAGTCGCTTTCGTTTCATAAGGGCCCTCCAGTCAAGGTACCGCCTTTTGACTTCTGTCCCAGTCCTTTGTTCTCCTTCACCTACAGCATTCACACATTCTGCAATTTCTTCCCAAGCCTTCCGCTTCATCTCGTTAATAGTTGTATTTAGCTGTTTGGAAAAAAGCACCTCTCTTCTTTTTCGGATTTCTTTAAGTAATGTTTGGGTCTCCTGAACACTGAAATTGCTTTTCCTTTTCCTTTTCAGTTGTTTCATCTTTTCCAGCTTTCAATGTACTTCTTTCTGCAGTAAAGGGATTAATACTTAATCATCCTGGAATTCTATTTGCTTAAGCATACCGTAACAAGTTTTTCTTTCAACTTTTAGATTTCTCCCTTTAAATATGAGTAGCAGTAATCAATTTAAATGTTCAAGTACAGAGATAATATATTTAATCAAAAGAGCTTTGATTCAAAAATTAGAACCATTAAATAATTGTTATGAAGGGAGCCTTAATTTATTGAAAAATAAATTATTGGAATTATTGATTCCAATAATTAATTTTACATGGCATACTTTCCCTGAAAGATCAAAACAAAAACATTTTTAAAAGTATTGTTTGTTTTCAGGCATTTGTTAGCAAACTTTAGAACAAAAATATTTTACGGAATTATCAGATGCTTCCTTAAACTTTATTGGCAAACATAATTAAGAATTTAAAATCTCATTTTGTAGTTTAATACTGACAATTTTTAATAACCAAACATATTACTATCTCCAGAACAGCTCTAATAAAACTGAATTTGCAAAATTCTAAAAACGATCTGACCACCTGATTTTAAACAGAATTTGTTCATTAATTTATGAAGGAAAATTTATTGGAGATGTTATCGTTTACTGTATATGTTAATATGACTTCAGTAAGTTACTTTTTCAGGATCACTTAAGTAACCATAGAATATTAATAACCATAAGAAATAAATCCATGTCAGGAAAAAGTTCAATTAGCAAATACGTCCAATTATACTTTTGAAGTAACAATAGTATTTTTCTGTTTGGAAAAGTACTTTTTAAAATCAGGAACAATCAACCTTTTCAATCCAGACAAATTTATTTAACATTCTGGTCCACTAAAAGTGCTGTTGGTCCTGCTTTGGATTTGAGGATGTATTCCAATATATAAGAATACTGACTATTCAAGGCTGAATAAACTATCTTGATTCTTTTCCTACAAAACATATAGAAAAGTTTCACAGGGTTTCATTATTTAGTTCTGATAAATTTCAACATCATAACTTTAGGATTACAATAAATGAGCCTGAAAGACTAATTTTCAGGTTTTACCACACTTGGCAATATATTTCAACTCTGTTGACATTTAACCACCTTATTTAGAAATCAGTTTACTTGGCAGAAGGCTCTCAGACACAGCTTGGGTAGAATTGTCTCTTTATTGTAAGCCAGAATGAAGCCATATGCTCTCAGCATGCAGAAAACATAACCTATTTATAGAACTGTGCACTGGGGTCTAAACACTACACTTTTTCCTTATCATTCCAAGATAGTAGATATTTAGCTGCTCTTTCAATAGCTTTGACAAGCACTTGTTTTATGTTAGCATATTATCCTTAGTCTTGACACTGTGAGTTCTTCTGTTAGCAGCTTCATTTTTAACAACTAAGTCTGCACATTTTAAATATAACTGATATTTGAAAATGTCAATTTCCTTACCAAAAGAACAAAAATAGGATAGGTAGTATAAGAACGGTTTAATGTTTCAGGATTGAACACAAATGTGTAAGCAAAGCAGAAAAAAATTAGGCACAAATGGGTACTACTTCAAACTGTGCAAACTAGAATGGTGTTTTTTTTTAAAAGACTGGAGTTTTATGTAAATCAGTTTACAACCTGCATTATTTTCTTACATATAGCTATGCTGCTATGTCCTGTTTTAGATTGTTTGAAAAAATGGATTATGAACATATTTAATATATGTTTAATATGGATAATGGAAATGAAACAATTGCTTTCATTCTGGGCTTCTCAGAAGCATTATATTGAACATTACTCAGGAAAGGATCGTCATTGGAAATTCAATTCCTGAAATGTTACATTGCGTAGAGGATGAATTAAAACAAAGGGAGCAAGATGTTTTAAACACATGGGATTTCTCTTTTCTTTTACATTTGCTAAAGTACTTTTGTCTAAAATAGAAGATAACTATCTTGTCAATTTTTAGCCTCTGCCAAAGTCTGATCAGAGTGATCCAAGAAATTTGTAGTTCTTAAATCTAAAAAAATCTATACCAGGCCAGATAGTTTGTTGGCCTGATTCTGATGCTATTTTTAAAAGTACTTTCATTCCACTTTGATATAGCATATGTGACAATAGACGGATCTAAAATATGTATCTAAAATAGATTGGTTAAAATCCCATTTGTGTGGCACCATATCCGATGGCCTAAGTGCATACTCATTCTGGAAGCACTTGAAGGAAAAGAGAACTAGACATACACCCATTTTCTCATTTCCTTTCCAACCTGATGGTTTTTATATAAAAAATTATAAAAGTTACTGTTTTTAAATATGAAAATAAAACATTTTCACATCTACTGAAATGTTTGAGAAACTCTCAGTAAAATGTAATTTTTTGTTTTGTTTTCATCATGCAATACCGATTCAAGAATCAAAGCAATCAAGATATTATGTCATCAGGACTTATGGAAACGCTATTCTGACAGCATTATTATATTACTTATGTTATGGGCTTATGGTTAAAATCTGAAAAATTAAATTTCAATTCTTTCTACACGAGACTGAATTTATATCTTTTTCTAAGCCAAGAATGTATAAACTACAGTAAGTTAACAATGGACTTTCTGTACTATATTTTACAGAACAAATAGTTAATTATTTCCTTTTGGAAAAATTATACTTGGTTTATTAATACCAAATATTAACTACACTTTAAAATCTACTGAGTTCTATTCTATAGCCCAATACTTGATTAACAGCCAACAAAAATGGAACCTCCACTTTTCTATTGTCTCAAATTTAGTCTGAAAAAACAAAACAAAAACTTGCTCTAGGCAATTAACTTTTAATTCATTCTTCTATTTTTCATCCCACAACTCTATTTGGGATGACATGGGGAAGCCTTTCTTCATCCAGTCCAATAATTGTATTAAATGAAAACAGACCAGTTTTAAAAAGAAGGAACAAATCGGAGACCAAAGGAAAAATTAAGCCTTGTTTGCAAAAATGCTGCTCCCCATTTCACCAGTGTCCTGTCCTTTACCATCACCTCAGAGCACTGAAAAAAAGATCAGGAAAGCAACTTCAAGACTTATGATTCTGTGTAGAGACTTCCTACTGATGTGTGACACAATACCTAAATTTCATCAGATGTCCTTTGAAGTATTAGTTATTTGATCTACTTGTTTATCTGCTGGTTAATGCATTAAGCTACAATGCGGCAAATTGTGACTTCTAGTCCCGCCTTAGCCAAGAAAGCTAATTGGGTGACTTTGGGCCAGTCACTCTCAGCGTAACTCATCTCACAGTCTTCTTGTTGTGGGCAATTAGGAGGAAGGTATGTTGGATGTTTGCTGCCTTGAGTTTTTTGTAGAAACAATAAGGTGGGATACAAACAAATAATAAATTACATTAATTTCAATAGCATTTTTAATGTTTGTGTTATTTTTCACTTAAGAGTAGATAAAAGATAGCACTGGATTTTCTTCTAGAACTCAGGATGGTCTGTGGACTGGCAAATGCAGGTCAGTTACTTAAAAGCAATGGCACCAATTTTCTTCTTTAGGCAAAAATATATAACTCAACATGAAAAAGATTGGAACTGAAGAACAGATTTTAATGTAGAAAAGTAATAGATTTTTAGTTTTGGTCCATATAAAAATTCCTAAATTCATCATCTTTGAATTCTAAATGTATAGTTTACACTTTGCTTTAGTTTATAGATATTAGGTATCCAATCAATAAATATGAACTCTATGTACTTTGGCTTCATCCTATTATTACAAATTATTTGTGGACTGCTATTTTTGATAATGCATTCCCCATTATCAAAATGAAGAAAAACTATTGCAACAGCTAATCTTTAAAAACTTATTTTATCTCCCCGTTTGATATGGGCATTAGTGATTAATAGCTAGCCACAACTTCACTATCTACATAATTTCTTGCACAACAGCTAACATTTATTTATTTATTTATTTATTTTGAGATTTATAGACCGCCCCCTCTCCCCGAGGGGACTCGGGGCGGTTCACAGGCATTTTAAAATACAAACAATACAATAAATAACATTCCTAAAAACTTAATTAAATAATCATGGGGCCTGTGTAAAATCAAATTTAAAATTCAAAATTCCCATATTAAAATTTAGAATGGACAATACATTAAAATGGAATAAAAGGGAAGAAACATCAGGCCAACGCGGCCTGCGTAAAAAGATGTGTTTTTAAAGAGCAGCGAAAGAGGCGGAGGTCAGAGATGGTCCTAATGTCAACATTGAATTTAATATTCCGTAAATATATTCAAAGCTCCATTTTTACATTAATGAATATTATCTACCATTGTTGTTTGCTTTTTTTCTCCTATTGCAAATCCAATTATAACCCCCAGGTTATTTAAATCTATTAATGCTCCTAAACACTACAAAAATGCTAACGACTCTTCTTCTGTCTTCAATACACCTATGAAAACAAAGCTAAACAGAAACTATCCCTTGAGGAATTTACGGTTTGAGGAAAATATTTTCTAGATCAATCTTGTATTCAATCTCATATTGCCTTGATCTAGATGCCTAGATGATGAATCTAGACTGGAAAGGTTTTAGGCTATTTGCGAATGCTCAAGAAATCAAAACTACATTAAAATCTTAAGTAGATTTATTTTTTGGAATGGAGGGTGATAGTATAGTTTTACCTTTTTGCGGACCTTATTCCTTATAACTGCAAAGACCATAGCATCACACTGCTGCGCAAAAAAAAAAAAAAACAGCTAGGAAATGAAGAGAACAGGTAAAGGATGTTTAAGATAACTCATCTTGTTCAAATAACTCATTTATACACAACTGGCTATTTAGTCTAGTACTGAAATCATAAAATGCTAAGACATGTTAAGCACATTCCAAACAACTGGATCCCATAACAAGATCTATTAAGCTTACAATCCGAAAGCCAGGGATTGTTTTTCCCGAAAATAAGACAGGGTCTTATTTTCTTTTGATCCCGGAAATAAGCGCTTGGCCTTATTTTTGGGGAGATATTATTTTTGAGATGCATGAGGTGGTGAGCGTGGTCACCTCATGGCTACTGCTTTGTTGCAATATTTTCAGGGAGGGCTTATTTTAGAGCATGCGCTCAAAAGCCTAATTGAGCTTATTATCCAGGGAGGTCTTATTTTCAGGGAAACAGGGTAAGAAGTGAAGCCGTCAAACCCAAAGATTGGGTCCTTACAGCAGTAGGTTGCTCTGCTATTTAATTTTTGGCTTGGTGAAGCTAGCAAGCCATCATCTAAAAAACTGACCGTAATTGCAGGCAGTTTATTTGGGAATCCATGGCTTCTAGGAAGATCAAAAGGTTTGCTACCTTAATAAGCAAGCAAGACACCTCAGTTCTTTCTCAAGAGGCACACTGGTTCTGTCTTAATAGCCCTTGGCCACTGTAGTTTTATCAATATCTAATATACCAGAATAAACCTGGTCAAATACATTGGTCCAGCATTCCCCCGCGCCCACCTTAAATGGCACGGTCCAGTCTACCGCCTCAGAATTTGCGCCTGTTCTTCCCGCCTTTAAAGCTCAAGTCTGAGGTAAAGGCAGGGCGGGGGGGGGGGGGCGAAGGCGTCCCCCCTCCCACTTGAA
>JAPKID020002693.1:0-11697 GCA_026931265.2 Tropidonophis doriae | reverse complement strand
CAAAGCTGAATTTAAGCTTATGGAAATGAAGGTAATCTCTCCTGGGAATGCTCCCTTCCTTTTTCTAATCCCACAAGCTACCCAAGGAAGGTGTCTCTAAATAAGGGTGCAAATTTCATGCCTATGATAAAAGGAAATTTAAAAGTCATGGAGGATCCAAACAGTATAGAAATGTCTTCATTTGGGACAGCTTCACTTTCCCTACAGTTTTTGATTGTACAACCTGATACATTTCTTATCCCACCGTGTCTTCTTTTATGAGAACATTGACAGGTGTCAAAAATTGACTCTGCACAGAGGGAAAATGTTAATATTGTCCTTTTGTGACCTTTTGACAGTGATTTTTCATTTTAAAATGGAGGAAAGGGAAAGATCTTAGGCTGCACATTCCTTTTTCTCAGGCAGAGAAAAGGGGAAAAAGGAGATCAATAGACATATTCATGTTATAAAATGGCCACTTTAAGTAGAAAAAAAAATGCTTCCAGCATGATATATAAAATGAAATAGAATAAAGTAAATATCCATTGGCCATTGGAAAATACAAATGTAAGTGAATGTCAGACTTCTGTGCAACATCTCAGGGTATGTTCTAAACTGTACAATTGGAACCAGGTCATTCAAACATTTATTGTGCTGTGCTGCTTGTACCTAAAACCTTGAGTTATCCGGAATCCTCTTGAGTCTTGAGCTTCTGTTGTTTAAAGCAAAAATATTTTGGTTTGGCAGCAATTGTAAAAGTGAGTCTCTGCAGGGACTTCCCTGTTGAGAATTTTACTACCACACAGCAAATTGAAGAAGCCTTTTTAAAGGCTTCATTCTATATCTTTGTCTTTATCTCTCTCTCTTTCTCTCTCTCTCTCTCTCTTTTTTGCTTTTAGTAGAACTACCTAACTTAAAATATGGGTAACTGGGTGCCAGTCATTATTTCATAGTCCGTTTAACATCACAAGATTGTAGTAAAAAAATTAGAGGGGGACATGCTGTGAATGCAGTCTTCTGCTCTTAGTAGAGAGGTAGGATAAAAAATTAATGAACAGGCAAATGAATTGATACACAATTGTTTCTGAAATAAATCTATATTGTTTCAATATATTAAACCATACAGTTAAACTTATTCATTGACATAGATTTGCACTGTTTACCTTAAAGCACTCAGGTTATGTTGGTTTCAGGGAGAAAAAGAATAAAAGAATTCCTAAGTACATGTTATTATTGGAAGAGTTTTGACTGTAAAATTAAAAATTTACAATGTCTGAGAGAATTCCACATTCAGAAATTATATTTCCTACACAAAAAAACTAAGGCTATAAAATATCTCCCTATGTTCACATAAGATTCAGAGCATTTCTGAAAAATGTACTAAAGGGTTATTGAAAGTTTTAAGATAGCACAAAGGGAATCACAACTTACACCTCTTTGAAAACATACTATTTTCTTGTCAAGCTGTGCATCAGGTTTCTTAGACCGTTTCTGGGTAAAACAGCAGATGCCAAACTGTGTTTAAAAATTGGGAAATGTAAAGAAAACACATCTTAGAAAAGCTTGAAAATGAGAAGACAGAGAATATAGAGTGGCTTGTTAATGAGTATTACAGTGAAAACATCTCACTATAAACCTTGTTCACCTACTTTAAAGACACTAGCACACACATATATATAGTTTCATACATAGTGGCAGCAAAATTGAGACTTTAGTTTCTTATATGGATAAGAACTACATAAGGCAATGGGCAGCCAATTTCATCTGAAAATAGCAAGGATTTTGTATCAGTGTTCTATTTACCACAAAAGGTTGTTTTCTTTTAATGAGTAGGCATGAGAAATAGGAAAAGCAATAACTATATTCTCCGAGTGGCAAAAGTCACAGATTTAGTCTGAGCATGATGTACACCTGGACTGATAGAATTCACACAAAAGTCATCCAAAAATGGTGCATGGATTCATGGGCTAGAGAAAGCAATTTCAGTTGTCCTTTCTAAAAAGAAAATCTGGTTATCATCACTTAAATAACATTGCAAAGTACCACAAAATTTGCTGGCCTTTGAGCCTAATTTTAGAATAACTGCTTAGATAGATCTTATAGAGATATTTAATTGGATTAACAGCATGAAAATAGTTGAAAGAGTCTATTCTGTCATCTTTGCCTCCATGCCCTGGAGGATTTGTTTTCAAATAACTAAATTAAGAAATTTACTAGAAGAAAATAGTTTCCAAGTATCCAGAGTTAACCAGAAAACTCCTACTCATTCCTGAAAGGGAATCATTTTTGGCTCCTTTGGAATGTGATGCAATCCTGGAATTCTGATATAGTCCTAAGAATATCAGTTAGTAAAATATGCTCAGTCAGTTGATGGTCAGGTGAAAAAATTCCATACAGAGAATTAAAAGACTGAATTCCTCATGGCTATGTCTCTTCCTATAAGTGTATTCCCTTTGCTCATTTGCATCTGAATTTTAGTTGGGATTCTGAGAACCCAGCTTTAAATGAATAGAATAGAATAGAATAGAATAGAATAGAATAGAATAGAATAGAATAGAATAAGGCAAGTGTGGTTGGACACACAAGAATTTGTCTTTGTACATATGCTTTCAGTGTACATAGAGAAAAATAAAATACATTCATAAAGAATCATAAGATACACTTAGTGATAGTCATAGGTTACTAATGTAGAAAAAATGTGGAGACTCTAGAAAGAGTGCAGAGAAGAGCAACAAAGATGATTAGGGGACTGGAGGCTAAAACATATGAAGAACGGTTGCAGGAACTGGGTATGTCTAATTTAATGAAAAGAAAGACTAGGGTGACATGATAGCAGTGTTCCAATATATCTGGGGTTGCCACAAAGAGGGAGTCAAAGCACCTGAAGCACAAGAAGCCATGGATAGAAACTAATCAAGGAGAGAGGTATCTTAGAACCAAGTATAAATTTTCTGAGAGTGAGAACAATTAATCAATGGAACTTGTCTCCACAAGTTGTGAATGCTCCAACACTGGAAGTTTATAAGAAGAGATTGGAGAACCATTTGTCTGAAGTGGTGTAGGGTTTTCTGCCTAAGCAGGGGGTTGGACTAGAAAATTTCCAAGGTCCCTTGGAGAATAAGTTATCCTATCTTATCCTAATTCCTATCTTATCCTAATTCTAATTCTATTCTAAAAACAGAGAAACTAGACTGTGTTGAATTGGTTTATTATTAAATCACCTTACTACCCATTACAATCAGATTGATGATCTCTCTAGTTTATCTCATGCAAGATTTCCAAATTATTACTTGGAATTAATATCTAAGGTGATATTTTTAAAGAAATGAAAAGTTCTTAAAGGAGAAGTTATAGCAAACAATATTATTTTTACTATGTACAGTGGAATAAATCTTGAATAATTATACAAACAATTTTTCATGAAATAAGGACCTTCAGAAGCATCCAACTGAACAATTTGAGTATTTTACTTTATACTACATTTATCATCTATTTGTTGAATTTAGTACAAGATCTGATGCCTAGTGAACTTTTCTCACATAAACAATCAATATATGTGCATATATCTACAATGTTATATATATATTTGTTGGGTGGAGTTTAATGAGTGGGAAAATATTCATAGAATTTTTCGCTCTTGAAAGAAAGTTTGAAAATCAATTCCCCATCTTTAAATTGAATTAGATGTGGTATAAAAAAATGTAGCAGATTTCTTTTCTGTATGATACTGGTTTATCTTCCGTTACTGTCCAAGATATCATTTGCCCTTGTTCATTTTGTTTTATCAGTAATCTTATTTACTGCATCTAGACTGTTTCGTAGAAATGTTACTTACTTTTAAGATTGTTTTTAGCTGCCAATTTCAAACTACACATGATACACAATTATTGGAAGAGCAAGAGATTCAATTTTCTATAAAGATATTTTGTGAAAAGTCTAGTTTTTCACAATAAGCCTGGCAATCAATAGTTCCTGAATTAATCTTGGAAGACAACAAACTTCTGAAGCATCTGTCTCCATTTGTTCAACTTTTTATCCTATAGTTCAGAGGAGTCTTATGAAGCCTTATAAAGAAATGAAGCCTTCTGGGTCAGTGGTGGGATTCAATTTTTTTTACTACCGGTTCTGTGGGCGCGCAGGGGAAGGTTATTGCAAAATCCCTATTTCCTCCTCCTTAGCTGGGACTCAGGAGGCAGAGAATAGGTGGGGGCGGGGCCAGTCAGAGATGGTATTTCTGCTACCGGTTCTCCAGAACTGGTCAGAACCTGCTGAATACCACGTCTGATCTGGTTATCAAGATCCAGGAGAGGGGGAGAGATATGATACCTGTCTTGAAATATCTGAAAAGGGAATGGATTTCTGTATTGCACTAAAGAACAAGTCTGGAATATAAATTGGTTAAAACTATGAGGAAGTACGTTCAGGCTGCATATCATAAAGAACTTTCAAATTGTACAAGCTGCCAGCCAGTGAAACAGGATGCCACATGAAGTGATAAGTTGTTTTTTTTCGTTTTCATTAGAAATAACCACATGTATATTATTACATAACCAACATCATATTATATTGTTGAATGTTTACATCAGTTCGTCTTACCATCAACTCCTGAAAACCATTATTGGCTTTTGCTCTCCATATACCATATTTGTAACTTATCCATCACTTTCTTCTCCCTCTCTCCTCCTCCTCCCTACCTCCTTTCTTCCCTCTGTTGTGTTTCTCTTCTCTCCCTCCCCTTCGTCTCTCCTTCTCCTCTCTCCCCTTTCCAGTGCTTCTTTCTCTCCTTCCCTTCCTCCCTACCCTCTCTCCTATCCCTCTCTTCTTCCCTTACCTCTCTCCTCTACTTCACACTCTTCCTCTCATTTACATGGTGTATTTCAGCCAATGAGTGAGCTCCATTTTATGTTGATGGTATTTATAATTCCTTTTCAATAAACAAATTTAATTTTAACATATATCTTCCTCCTTTAAAAAAAAAAGTATACAGAAGTGATAAGTTCTTTGTTGGAAATCTTCAAGCAACAAATTAAAATTATTGATAATCATCTAGCAGATACTACAGTAAGCACAGTACTGGATCATTGTAAATGACCTTACTGCATTTATCACTAATTTCTTGAGCTGACTGCAGGATCTGAATGCTAATTTAACCCTGTCTTGAACAACAATAGTTGTAAGGCCTTATTAGGTTTCTAAAAGAACCATGGATGAAAAATGAGTACCGTACAAATTTGGTTTCAATATGTCATAATTTATATAAATGGTTAATCACCACTGATACTTTATCTTAGCCCACCCAAATATCCATCTGGCTCATTCTTGTTTTTCAGTGGCATAATTGCAGTTAAGCAAGATTTTTGCTTAGTTGTAGATGAAAGGTCACAAATTAATTTGCCGTTACTGTAAACTCTCAGGGATTTAATTGCAGGCTTTATGATATAGGTAGTTTATGTTGATGTCTCTGCAAATTTGGGGCAGAAGAAAAGAACGTTGCTTGAATTAACATTTTGGATGATTTAAAATACTTTGACAGCTATCACTATTTTTATTAGGAAATGAATCAGAAAGAATCAAAGTGAAAAAATAACATCTGTCACCAATCAATTGCTTTGCTGGGAAATTAATATGGTATTTCATTTTCTCTTTAAATATACTGATATTTTTCTCCCCAGTTCATGCCATTCATTGAGATCAGATGCATTTCAGGCTGGTCGTCTCAGAAGTTGGACACGTAAGTAATAAAGTCCTGAAGGTCCAATAACAAGGGAACAATGGAATGTGCAACAAAATTATCAGCAGAAAAATCTATATTTAAAGTGCAGCTATATTGTAATATGAAGTATGATGGTTCCAATCTTCTTTGTTCCTTAGAATTAGATTAATAAATGTCTAGTAGAGTATTTTATTATTATTTTTGTAACAAAAAAGAAATCTGGTGCCATTTAATCTTAGCCAAGGTGCTGTATAAAAATTTAGCCAAGGTACTGTACTGTGTAAAATGGTTTTCTGTGTTAGTCTTTCTGAATAACAGAACAATGGAGTTGAGAGGTTTTCTAGTCCAACCCCCTGTTCAAGCAGGAAATCTGCTTGTGTATACTATTTTAGACTAACAGTTGTCCAATCTCTTCTTAAAAAGAGCACCCACAATTTTTGGAGGCAAGGAAGTCCACTGATCAATTGTTTCAACTGTCAAGAAATTTATTTTTATTAGTTCTGCGTTGATTCTCTCCTTGATTATTTTCCCTCCATTGCTTCTTGTTCTGAGTGTAGGTGTTTTGAAGAATAGGTTGACCCAGTGGTGAATTCATTTTTCTTTACTACCAGTTCTGTGGGCATGGCTTGGTGGTCATGGTGTGGCTTGGTGGGTGTGGCAGGCAAAGGATACTGCAAAATTTCCATTCCCACCCCACTCCTAAGAAAGGATACTGCAAAATCTTCATTCCCACACCCCTGCAGGGGAACGATACTGCAAAAGCTCTATTCCCACCCCACTCCAGGGGAAGGATACTGCAAAATCTCCATTCCCATCACACTCTGGGGCCAGTCAGAGGTGACATTTGCCGGTTCTCCAAACTACTCAAAATTTCCTCCACCAATTCTCTAAACAACTCAAAATTTCCGCTACCGGTTCTCCAGAACCTGTCAGAACCTGATGGATTTCACCACTGGGTTGACCCATTCCTCTTTGTAGCAGTATTAGAATACTGCTATTATGTTGCCCCTAGTCCTTCTTTTCATTAAACTAGACATTCCCAATTCCAGCAACCATTCTCCATATGTTTTAGCTTCCAGTCCCTAATCATACTTGTTGCTCTTTCTGCACTCTTTCGAGACATGTTTTTTATATTGTAATGACAACTGGATACAATATTCCACATGTGTCATACCAAAGCATTATAAAGGGGTATTAACACTTTATATGATCTTGATTCTATCTCTCTGTTTTTGCAGCTTGGACTGTGTTGGCTTTTTTGGCAGCTACATCACACTGATGGCTCACATTTAAGTAATTGCCCACTAGGACTCCAACATCCCTACTGCATACTACTATTGTGTCACCTATTCTATACCTGTGCTTTTTGTTTTCTTGAGTGAATAGAAAATTTTACTTTTCTCGCTATTGAATTTTTGTTAGATAGGGCCCAGTGTTCAAGTCTGTCAAAATGCTTCTGTGTCTTGAGCCTATCTTCTGGAGTGTTTGTTATTCCTGCCGGCTTGGTATTGTCTTCGTTGTTTGCAAATCTGATGAGTTCCCTTCTATTCTCTCATCTAAACATTGATGAAGATATTGAAGAGAACTGGGCCTAAGACAGAGCTTTGGGGTATCCCACAGCATACTTCCATCAAGTAGATGCAGTTTCATTAAAGACTATACATTGAGTTCAGTGGATCAGCCAGTTATGAATCCATCTAGCAATGATGCTGTTTAACCCATGTCTTTCTGTCTTTTCAAGTAGTGGGTTGTGGTCTACTTTATCAAACACCTTTCTGAAGTCCAAGTAACTAATATCCACAGCATTTCACTGGTTCACTAATTTTGTCACTTTGTCAAAGAATGCAATAAGATCATGTTTGGCATGATCAGAGGTAGTATTCAGCAGGTTCTGACCAGTTCTAGAGAACCGAGAGCAGAAATTTTGAGTAGTTCAGAGAACCAGTAAATAACACTTCTGGCTGGCCCTGCCCCCAGCTATTCTCTGCCTCCCGAGTTCCAACTGATTGGGAGGAAATGTGGATTTTGCAGTATCCTTCCCCTGGAGTGGGAAGGGAATGGAGATTTTTTTTATTTATTTTTTTTTAATTTTATTTGATTTATATAACCGCCCCCTCTCCCCAAAGGGACTCGGGGCAGTGCACATTTTACAGATTTTACAGTATCCTTCCCACCAACCTACATCCACCAACCCATGCCATACTTACTCACCGATAATACATTTTTCTGAATCCCACCTCTTGGCATGATCTGTTTTTGCAAGCCCATGTTGGCTTCTGGTTATGACTTCATTTGCTTCTAAATGTTCACAGATTCATTGCTTGATTAACTTTTCCACCATCTTTCCAGGTATTGAAATAAAGGCTGATAGGTCTGTAATTTCCTGGACACACACACCCCTTTTATTTTTTTTGAAGATGTGAATAAATCAGCCCTTTTCCAGTCATCTGGTAGTTCCCCAGTACTCTAATAAATTTAAATATAGAAAGATATATATCAGTGGTTCTAAGATTATGTCTGCCAATTCCTTCAGAACCTTGGGGTATAATCCATCTGGCCCTGGTGATCTGAATTTGTCTGGAATGGATAGGGGTTCTCTTATCTGAAAAAGTTAGAGATGAATGTACAAGCAGATAAAATAATTCATGCTACTCTCAGTGAGCATTATGTGAAGCCAAGGGCTCTTTAGAGACCAATTGCATCATTTTGGTGAACACAAACAATGTTTTTGCCCTGCAAAAGGTGTCATGGAATTCAAGTACAATCATTTTATACCAATGACTGTAGCCCTAATGAAGTTGTTGCTATTTGCAGGGGAAAATTCTCTGAGTCCCCTCCAATTGATTCCTGTCCCTTGCCTCTTTAGGAAATGCTGTATTATTGTGTTGATTTTTGAGTATTATTTTATACTATGACTTTATACTTAAAACTGCTTTGCAAATCTAGATTACTGGAGTTGGACATTTAGACAAAGAGGAATGATTATTCCTTCAGCCAACAAAAGAAGAGAAATATCCAAAGATTAAAATGGGACACTTGATATGCAAGTTCCATGAGTGGAAACTGGGAAAAACACACAAGAGGGAAATATGTGTCTTTGTCATAAGAGACCCACCCACCAGGAATAGGGAGGTAAGGATCCAGGCAGTGCAGATTAGCAAAAGTTCATGCCGGTAACATTGGCCTTCTTTCTCAACAGTTTGTTCAATGCTCATAAATAAAGTATGTTTTATTAATGGTTTAGAGATTTCACAATGTTGTTAAAAACCACACAATGTCCTCATTTGGAATAGATGTCCATGAAAAATCCATTTTTTAAACAAAAACAAGTGAAAGTTTTCCTCTATGTTTATGCATACCTGTCATGAGAAAATGCTAAAAGTTTATTCCTTAATAGGAAAAGGTCTATCTTCATGAAAATGGGCAGGCGAAGAGCATATTTTTCTTAATGGCACCCATTAAACGTGTTAGATATCACCTCCTTAAATTCCTAGCAGGCAAAGTTCCACCAATCATTGCTTGGAGCTAGAGAGCAGAACCTAGGGAAGCTACCAGATTGAACAAGACCAGTGTGAAATGAATGTATACCATAATTCTTTTGGGTATACAGTTGTGCAAAATAGTCTATAAGACACAATAGGAAACTAATGGATAGTTTATCTCTGTTGCAATGGTTCCTTGTCTTTAGCCACAAGCATAAATGGCAGCCTACTCTGTCAGATAATGATGTCACTAAATGTCACTAACATTCTTTTTCCTTTGAAAGACATTTTAAAAAAATCTCTAATCTAATTGAATAAGAACTGAAAGGGGAGAAAATGCAATATACAATTTTGGTAGCACCAATATTAATAAAATTCATAAGTGTTATAATAGTTCACAAAAGCTAAGCCATTTTTTTAGAGGGAATGGAGGGGAGAATCAGCAAAACTACCTTTTCTTCCTGTATCCCACCAATGGACATTCTTCCAGGATCGTAAGGGTTTCGTGTAAAAAATGAGTCTTTCTATCCACAGATGTAAAAGCAAGATCCAGCACAGCCACTTTGTTAACATTTGACTAACATTACTTTCAGGGGTGGCTACTCCTGGTTTGCTCGTGGTTGTGCAGTGCGCGTGCATGTGGAGTACTAAAAAATGCTTCTGCACATGCACAGAAGCCAAAAACAAGCTGCTTGCACCTATGGCTGGGAGAACCAGTTCAGGGGCATGGCAGGCCAGGGTCACTGCCGGTTTCAGCAACCCAGGTTGCCAAGTTACTACCGGTTCAGCCAAACCAGTCCAAACCAGTAGGAACCCACCTCTGATTACTTTACTCCTGATATCATCATTATCATCTTTTCCTCCTTCTCCTTCTCTTTCTCCTCCTCCTTCTCCTCCTTGTATTCCCGCTGATGCAGGGTCTGCTTTTCACATCATTGCATGCCACTTTGCATGGTCGGCTGTGTCTCCAGGGTACAGACCTGTGGCTTGCGTGTTTTTGCTAATTGGTAGTGATGGTCCATTCCTCCTAGTGGTGCCACTGGATACAGCCACCCATTTTTGGGTGGTGCTAAACCGATCATGGACCCTACTCCCCATATCCATGAAATTAATTTATACTAGCAAAAGGGACACGGTGGCTCAGTGGCTAAGACGCTGAGCTTGTCAATCAGAAAGGTCAGCAGTTCGGCGGTTCAAATCCCTAGCGCCACATAATGGAGTGAGCTCCCGTTACTTGTCCCAGCTTCTGCCATTCTAGCAGTTCAAAAGCATGTAAAAAAGGCAAGTAAAAAAATAGGGACCACCACAGCGTTCTGTGTGCCTTCGGTGTTTAGTCATGCCAGCCACATGATCACAGAGGCGTCTTTGCACAGTGCTGTCTCTTCAACTTTGAAATGGAGATGAGCACCGTCCCCTAGAGTCAGGAACAACTAGCACACATATGCGAGGGGAACCTTTACCTTTATTAGCAAAAGAGACCGAAGGTCAGAAAATAAGTGAAAATATTTCAAAAATTGTCATACAATTATTCTTATCCTGTGGGTCGTGACCTCTTTGGGGGGGTCAAATGACCCTTTCACAGGGGTCACCTAAGACCATAGGAAAACACATTTTTGAAAATATGGAAAACATAAAATAATTTTATGGTTGGGGGGTCACCACAACATGAGGAACTGTATTAAAGGGTCACAGCATTAGGAAGGTTGAGACCCACTGCTTTATCCTGTTTCCATCTTCCCTTAAAATATTAACAAAATCCACAATGGTGTCTCCACTAGATCAGTGTCTCCATTAGATCATTGACAGTCAAGTTGAAACTAAGTTAATAAACTAAAATTAGCAAAATTCCTCAAACCCCCAAATAAATTACCCAGACCACATATCAAAGGATAAGGTCTGCAAACACAGAGTTAATTAAATTAGGTCTCCCAGAAGAACTGCATGTTCTTTTGTACAGGTGACACAGGTATAAAAAAAGAACATTGTAGTACAATAGTTAGAATTTCAGATAACCTGAGAATTCCTGATTTAGCCATGAAGCAAATTGGTTGAGCCTTAGATAGATTAGGTACTTCACAGAGTTGTTCTGATTTATAGGTGGTGGTAATAGTGGTCATGGTGAAATGTTGTAATGAAATCACAGAGAAAAGCATTTAGCTTCAGAAAAATTCTTGCTCAGTTTTAATTGTTGTGGAATTTAAGTCATCGATACATTAACTGGCCATTAGTACTCCAGATACAAAACTGTAGCTCAGTCTTATTTGGAGGTGGGGGTGGGTGGGTGGTGGAGGTCTGACAATGAAATATATATTTTATTTTGAATTAAAACTACACGAATACTTGCATATTTTTACAAATGCTGTCAGGGCCCTACTGTTTATGATTATCTGGGTTAATTTAATTACTTGCTTTAGTACAGGGGTCCCCAACCTTTGCAACTTTAAGTCTGAAGGACATCAGCTCCCAGAATTCTCCAGTCAGCTTTGCTGGCTGGTGAATTCTGGGAGCTGAAGTCCTTCAGAC
>JAPKID020002692.1:0-13056 GCA_026931265.2 Tropidonophis doriae | reverse complement strand
CATCCTTAAAGCAACAATGACCATTTGTCATCATGGTATTATATATTGCCTACCCAACTCTAGAAATCTACTCCTAATACTTCTCTATTTACTTTGCTTTTCAGAAGGTGACAAAAGGTGATCACATGATCCCAAGACACTGCAACCATCATAAATATCAATTGGTTGCCAACCATTCAAATTTTGATCATATGATCACGGGGATGCTCCAATGGTCATAAATGTGAAAAACTATCATGTTACTTTTAGCAGTGCTGTTGTAACTTTGAACTGTCACCAGATGAACTTGTAAGTCAAGGACTATCCGTATACTACTGTCTAATCATTTTAAGTTTAATTTCTCACTGCTTTCTATGATCTGTAAATACTGCTGCATGCTAGTGGAGTAAGAAACAGGGTCCAAATGAACCAGAATGAATGCTCTGCTGACAAAAGAATACTATACAGCAGGGATGTCAAACTGGTGGCCCAGAAGCCAGATGCGTCACATGCAGGCCACACCCACTACATCTCCTTGAAGGGGAAATGCCATGATATGTCAAATAACAGCAACGTGACTCCGTGAGTTTGACACCCATGCTATACAGTATTCATATATTTACTGCTAGCACTGGTTTAGAAATATTAGTCATACTGTAAGTGTAATTTCACTCATTGGCTGAATATATTGAAAAGTACCAGCAACAACAAGCTCATTTCTCATTAAAGAATTGTGTGGAATAGTGTTTGAATCCCATGTCTTGTATTTCTATTTCTGCAGGGGATGGACTTGGTCTCTTTCTTAACTGAAAATTGGAAAAATCAATTAACTTCTAGCATAGGTATCTGCTGCAAGCTGCAAAATGTCAGGTAATGTGTCTGTCATGGTATTATTTTGCAAATAGCACAAGTAAGCAGTGATATCATGGCACCAGACACAAGAAATTTGTGCTATTTTCAGCATAACATACATTTTTTATTTATTTTTTATTTTATTCAATTTGTATACCGCACCTATCTCCATCAAGATGGACTCAGGGCAGTGCACAGGAAATTAAGAATCCCCCAACAAACAAACAATAAATACAATGATAATATTAAAATTAATTAAATTAGGTAACCTGTGCTAAAAATATTTCCCATTAATAAAATATAAAATCCAATTGCTGATTGCTAGAATCATGACGCATCTGAGCTCTAGGCTCTAAGCTAGACCGGCTTGGTGGAAAAATTATGTCTTAAGGGAGTGGCGAAAGAGGAGAAGGTCCGTGATAGTGCGGAGTTTGGGGGGTAGGTTGTTCCAGAGGGCTGGACCTGCCACAGAGAAGGCCCTTCCCCTGGGCACCACCAGCTGGCATTGACTGCCAGCCGGCATTGTCATTTGTCTCCCTCACCCACCCTAAAGAACCTGTGCCAGGTTAGGCCTTTCAATATGGCTTACTAGGAACTGCAGGTCCTTTAGTTCAGGGGTCTCCAACCTTTGCAACTTTAAGTCTGAAGGACTGAAGGACTCCAGCTCCCAGAGAAGTCCTTCAGACTTAGGCTTTAGTTAACAGAATAATTCTTCCCTTCTCTTTATACTTGTAGCACCATCAACTCTTGATATATTTTTGATGATCCATGAACAAAAAAAAATCATTCTCCAGAATGCCAAAAGAATTCTCTTGAAGTTCCTTGAAAGATCTGATAGCTCATTTAGTTTGAAGACGATTGGTTTGGGGTTCCATAATACAGGAACTTTAACAAAGCTAATTGGTTTGAGACTTTAGCAAAGATAATGAGCTATGGTTTATGTACATTACACGTTTCCACATCTGCTCAGAAATCCAGGTGATGAAGCTGACAAGGCTTATAAAGAGCAGAGTGTTTGTACAATGCTTTGGATTGAATTATGCAAATGTAAGCACTGACCTGCAACTGTTTAAAGTTACCATTTTTTTTATCTTGGGATAACACGGGAACTGTATACTATGTTTATCCTTCTGTATATTCTAGACTAGAACACCTTTTCCGAGTTACTTTTGAAGTGCAGTAGAGAGCCCTTATCTTAAACTAACAAAGTGATGGAGCAAATAAAAGCAGTATTATTGTTAGTGTCCCACTATCATCCAGAAGATGTGGATTATGTTTTCCAACTTCAGACCTTTTCAAAAAGGCATAAAGCAGCAGCGATGGGGACTTCAGTTATCTCAATATCTCAATTTTTTTAATTTTTCCTTTCAAATTCATTCTTAGATATACATTCTTATAATTGTTATTTAACGTATGTCAATTCATATTATTTTTCTGCTTGTATATTTACATTTTGGTATTTTCTTATTTCCTCTCCCCCTATTTTAATCATGTGTCACCTTTTTCTTTCTATTTATATCTTTTTTCAAGCCACTCATAAAATTGCCCCCCTGTCCTGTAGTACACTGACTTCTCCTTGTCCTTTATTCTCAATGTCAACCTATTCATTTCTGCACAGTCTAGTATCTTCTTTATTATCTCCCCTTTCGATGGGATTTTGTCTGCTTTCTAATTTTAGCTGTTGTTATTATTTGTACAATCAAATATGAATCTTCTTTACTGTATTGCTTTGGTAGAATACCCAATAAAAATATCTCTGGCTTCAACTCTATGGGTTTATGTATCATTTTCTCTAATCATGTTTGTATTTTAACCCAATAAAAAAAGCAGTTATCTCAATATTTGTGGGTTAGCTAGCTGTGCCAATTATGGCACTTATAGGAAATTCGGACTTCTTTTGCTGAACAACGTTTTCTTTTGGAAGGTGGAGGAAGGTAAAAAGACATTACGTATCCCTGTCATGTTGCTACGCAATTAGGAAAAATTAATTGAGGAAGTGGAAGTAGCAGGAACATAGAGGTAAAACTGGAATTTTACATTTTAAGGGAAACTCAGGCTGAATAATCAAACACGTTTTTTAAAAAATTAGATTTTAATATACTTAGAACAAGGATTGAAAGAATACCACTAAAAGAAAAGCCAGTGTAATATCACTGCAGGAAACTAATTCAAAGTAAGTGGGAGCTCCTAGGAAGACACTGCACAAAGTTAAATACAGCTACCATAAATTAATTTCCTTCCTAAAATCATCCTGAAAGCAGTCCACAGTTCTTCACCAATGCTATAAAGGTAAGGTAGAATCAGTCATTAAAATTCCACCAGTTAGTCAATTCAGGGTTCAGGGAATGAGAAACAGGCTGAGATCCAGCAGGTTTCAAAAGGCAACAGATCACAAAAATGGGCAAGGATATTCTCATTACCAGAAATAATCACTAAATGTTATTTCAGCAAAGCATGGATTTTCCGAGCAGACATAAATAAACCAGACCTCACATTCCCTATCCAGATGTAGCCGAAGCTTTATGATGCCTTGATTTTTCCAAACTCTTGCCTTTTAAAGTTTAATTTCCATTATAGTTGACATTAATTGGTGGTTAGTCTTTTGGTACTCTGGCCTTTGATCCTCTATTATATAATATATTATTTGGACCTAGAACACCTTGCCTCTCATTTTAGATCCAAAACCTGAGAGATGGGCATTAGTGGAACCTGCATCTGACATTCAAATCTAGTAGTAATACCACATTCCTCACCCTGTGAGGAAGATTACATCAGAGGTGGTATTCTGCAGGTTCTGACCTGTTCTGGAGAATTGGTAGCAGAAATTTTGAGTAGTTCGGAGAACCAGTAAATACTACCTCTGACTGGCCCACCCACATCTATTCTTTGCCTCCTGAGTCCCAGCTGATTGGGAGGAAATGGGGATTTTGCAGTAACCTTCCCTTGGAATGGGGTGGGAATGGAGATTTTACAGTATTCTTCCCCTGTCATACCCACCAAGCCACACCCACAGAACCGGTAGTAGAAAACTTTGAATCCCACCACTGGATTACATGTCTGGCTGGCCATGGCACTTGGACAGTTAATCGCATGAAACATCCTTTGTTTCTCTTAAATGTTGCTTGTTCAGTTTTGCAAGTTTTATATCTGTTGCTATTTGTATATCTGTTCCCATTTCTAACAACAGTACTGAGTTTCTCCATTTGCTCTGACGATTTACAGATTAATGATTATAGCATGAGCATGTAGATTGCAGGATCATGAAGTGGTTGCTAAAGAGTTTGTTGACAATCCTTTTCTTGTTCTTGTTGTCGTTGACTTTATTAAAATAAACTTGTTTTCTTTCTTATTTCAGCATGGGACCCCATTCTGTAAAAGCAAATTCCTGGGACTGGGGGATTTGTTATTTTGCCTTTTCAGACTCTGGCTATGCGAGCGTCTCACCATTCTAGAAGGCGTAACAGAATTAGCAGCATAATCTCAATTTCCTAGCAACTTCTTCAGTTTGTCTTGTTTTACCCCTTTTTCTTGCAACTTGCTTCTATCACATCAATTCTTTATTGTTGTGGCTCATCAGACTTGGACAGTGAGGAGGTTGTGGAGGAACATGGGCCAGTCCTGGAGTCTGGGGAAGGCTCTGATGAGGGCTCTGTGTCGGAGGCAGAGATGGGGCTAGAGCCGTCTGACAGTTATCAGCTACCTTCGGAGTCAGAGATTAGTGGGGCAGAAGAACTGCTGGAGCCTGTCCCCAATGTGTGCATGTGCAGAGCTGTCAAGAGAAAGCAACAATTAAGGAAGTGAGGTCAATTCAGGAGTAATGGCACAAGTGAATGCTGAATGGCCACTCCCATACGAAACAAATAGGGACAAAAGGGGAGTGGTGTTTGCAGGAGACAATTAGTTTGTTTCTTAGTGTGAAGATTTGCTTATCTGAGTCTGTGCCACACAGAGACTCCTTGCCAAGTATTTCATTGTGCAGCATTGCACCTGGAAGCTATAGGCCTGGCAACTATCCAAGGACTGATAAAGTCTGTTGTTGCATTTCACCCTTGAAAGACTGTTTGCCGGGACTTTGCTGGATGTAAATGCTAGGAAGTCACATTAGCCAAATAAAAAGGTTTTTTTTTTCAGGACAAGGAGTCTGTTTCCTGATTTGGTGAAGCCTAGGTCAGAACACTTATGTGGAATGAGATAAAAAAGAGAGGTGTGAGTTATTGGTGGCAGAGATTTGAGAAGTGGTGGCCTGGGAATAAACATAGAATTGTGATTCTTTTCCAAGTTGGGTGGATTCTTTCAGTTCTGAAAGTTCCTGTAGGCCACTAAATACCATCCTTTTCACTTGCTGCTGGAAAGATAATACCAATGATTTGGAAGAGGATATATTCAAGAAGGACACTGCCATTGAAACCTTTGTTATTATTCACTTATCTCTGGTGACAAGGGCACTTATTAAAACTGCTCCAGAAAGAACCAGATTTTTTTCTGGGATGGAAAGAGGAGGAAGAGGAGTTAATTTCAAATCTAAGAAAACATCGGTGTCTGGAGAAGGAGGTATATTTTAACTGCAGTATGAATGACCTGGAAGAACTAATGGGATTAGTGATCTCAGAATACCTCACCCTAAGGGTATATTCCGCTAGTCTCTTTTCACATCATTGGAAACAGGAGTGATCTAAATCCTACTCTGACATCAAACTACTCTATAGGTATGATATCTATGGAAGAGAGCTAACCTCATAAAATGTGATTGAAACCTTTCTCATCCAACCCAGTCAGAATGCCGAGGGGATTAATTAGTCAATTTTGGTAAAGACTATTAAAGATGAGAAGAGTCATATATCTGGAGTAACCTGGGGCTATGAGTAGCATAAAGCCAAATTAGAATCCAGGCTGCTTTTACTGAGCATTAAGTTGAATTGGGGAATTTTGAAAAGTTACCATAATTCATCTGAAATAGAAGAAACATAGGCCAGCTTCTCTGGATCCTCACCCTGGCAAGGCATTTATGATAAATCTGAGCCACTCTGAGGAAAAGTTGAAAAATTAGTAACAGCAAATCTCTCTCTTTCTACACATATGCGCACAAACACATATCCAAATATATAACTTGGCATAACAAATAAGTAGCCAGCAGAAGCTCATTTCAACTCGGTGGGATGCAAGTTGCTTTCACAAATTTGCTAGTATTTGTTCAGGCATCTGTCCATGGACAAAAATGTCATTGTGTCATGGAGCAGGACACTCTCAAGCTATAAATAAAGGCATCAAGTCTAAACTGGTGCAGTTTTGATGTGGTAGAATGTAGTAAGGAATCGCAGGAGGGAGGGTCACTTTCCCAGATGGCAAAGAGACAATGGAGCTTAAAATGTCTGGAGAAGACGAAGAGGGCAAGGACAGATCCTTCCTAGCAATCCATACAGTATAATTATAGTTATGCAGATAACTGCTTTAGTCTGGCAAGAATCTGTCTAAGGGTGAACAACAATAAAACAACTAATCAGAAATAACCCCGCTGTAGTTTTCTTGGAAATTTTTCTTGACTATGGCATGCCATTTGCTGCTTCCTAGGGCTGAGGGAGTATGACTGGTTCCAGATCAGAACTGGAACCAGAACTCACAGTCTCCCAGTTACTAGTCTGGTGTGTTAACCACTACATTATTCTGGCAATAAAGCAGCTTTACTTAGTATTTATTCATTAACATTTCTATAACAGTCTAATCCCGCAGGCTCTGAGAAACAGTATAAACTGTAAAACCAATATTATTCTGAAGTCATTCCCTCCTGTTAAACAGGTCAAAATAACTTAAATAAATGGCATTTTAATGAATGTTACAAGCATCTCATATTTTAAGTTTATGGACTGAACATTGGCTGTGCCAGAAAGAAAGGATTTTGCCAATTTTGCAATGAAGATTTCCATATTTTTCTTTAAATTATTCCGATTTTCCTGTAACATTTTCAAATGTTTCACTGGTGGAAGAAACTTACTGCTATTTTTCTGGAAGTCTTCTGATGACTCTAAGAACTTTCAGTTATATCTCATACTTTAAAAAACAAAACAAAACAAAATATACCATAGTTTTGACTTAATTTCTTTGGCTTCTTCAGATGTTTCTTTGAACTTTGCTTTACAACTAATTTCCGTTGAAACTTTCATGGCAAATTTTCTTAATAGCTTTTGTCCTTGTGGCAATAAAGAGAGAAGTAAGGCTAATCCCATCTCCAAAGTTACAGCAGATGGCAATCCAAGAATTAAGGAATCTTTTTGTTCATACAGTTTGAGAATAATACCCATGCTGATGTGTGAAACGCCAAAAAATCAAGAAAAATAAACCCATACCCAGAAAAAGAAAGCTTGTAGGCCAAACTGATTCATACACCTGGGGAAAAGAAAAGTAGATGGTGCTTTACCTTCTACATCAGAGATGACTGAAATACTCATTGGGAATTTGCTACCTCACACCTGAAAACCTCAATGCTACAATTAGTATATTTGTCATTTATTCCATTTAGGATGAGGTAAACCGAAATATTCCCCAAGCATTGAGCTAGAACACGAGTGTCAAACTCACCACGTCACATTGGTATCACATGACATTTTGTGACATTTTTCCATTCATGGAGCTGGGGTGGGCGTGGCCTGCACTTGACACATCTGGCCTGTGGATTGCCAATTTGACACCCCTGTAGAGAGTACTGTTAATTATCTAAGATGGGGTGTAAACTCATGGCATCATGGTGGCGTCATGTGATGTATCGGGACTTTCTCCCCCTTCATTAAACTGGGCAGGGACGGAGCCAGCAAGTGATGCTTCCTGCCCGCAGGCCGCAAGTTTGACACCCCTGATCTAAGAGATAAACTGTAGAAATAAAGAACCTGTAGTTCTCCAAATGTCATTGAAGAACTCCATCAACCTGACAATTCACTTAGGGCAAGACAAAGATTATTTTTGAAACAACTGCTTTCTTTAAAAAAAATTATATATCATGGAAGGCTATTGTTCAAGGAAAATATTAAACTACAGGTCAGATCTTGTGGGATGCAGGTGAGGTTTTAAAAAGGGAAATAGGATTCTGTGGGTATCATATAAAGATATTGTGGGCGCTGTGTTTCTAATCTTTGAACTCAGTCCTGCTCGGAGACTTTAGAAATCTCCTTCAAATGTTTGTGAAGTCAAGAAATTCTGCAAGATGGAATGTCAGCTTTTCAGCTTCATTTATTTATTTCTGCTGAAGAACAAAATCAGTTACACAAGACATAAAGATGGGTTTCTGGAGAAAAAGAGAGTTCTTTCAGTTTAAAATGGGACTGAGTGTGAGAGTCCGCTGTGGGAAACCTTGCTGGAAAAAGCTCCTATTTCAGCCTGGTAACATGAAGCCATTTCTACAGTGTGTTTCTTTGTCTGCTTTATACCCTCATGTGTTCTTTCTTCCTTTCCATGTGTACAAATATTTTGTGTTGAATGTGCTGAAAAAACTCAAGGTAACAATCCTACCATGCGGCTCAGTTCAGAGTGAGAATAAAGTGAAAGCTGACAGTTTTCATTGAAACAATTAAGTGGGATTCATACACAGATGCTTGGAGGGTTCTTGAACAGAGTGAAACATCAAAGTAATAATGTTAGAACTAGGCACAGTATGGCTCATTTAAAAATAAAAGTTACCTACAAGAACCATAATGGCACAGTGGTTAGAATGCAGTACCACAGGCTATGTCTGTGACTGCTAGCTGCCTGCAGTTTGGCAGTTCGATTCTCACCAGCTCAAGGTTGACTCAGTCTTCCATCCACCTGAGGTTGGTAAAACGAGGACCCAGATTATTGGGGGGAAATATGTTGACTCTGTAAATGGCTTAGAGAGGGCTATAAAGCACTGTGACTCGGTATCAAAGTTTGGGTGCTATTGGTATTTGGTGGCAAGAGAAGGAATTAAAACTGTGATAGAGAAAGGAGAATTTGAGTCCTGTGCCTCTTTGCCAAGCTTTAATCTAAATTCTAGGCTGGGTCGTGGCAGTGATCACTTGAAAAGGGAGGATAACCCCCTTCCCCTAACATCTAGGCCATCAGAGGCCAGTTCTGACAGGTTCTGGAGAACCAGTAGCAGAAATTTTGAGTAGTTTGGAGAACCGGCAAATAGGTTGGCCTCACCCCTGCTGCCTCCCAGCTGATCTTCTTTTGTCTCTCTGAACAGGAGAACAGAGCTGGAAAACAGGTTAGTGGGCAGGCAGGGAATGGGGTTTTTGTAATAACCTTCCCGCAGGAGTGGGGAGGGGATGGGGATTTTGCAATATCCTTCCCCTGCCATGCCTACAAAGCCACGCCCACTACCCATGCCTACAGAATGGGTAGTAATTTTTTTTGAATCCCACCCACTGAGTAGCACCAAGGCTGGGCCTGAAGTAGATGCCTAGGCCTTGACTTCAGCCCAAGCACCACCGCTGCTACTTACTTACTTAATTAATTAATTAATTAATTGGATTTATCAACTGCCCCCTCTCCCCGAAGGGACGGGGCGGTGCACAGGAAATTAAAAAACATATAACAATTATAAATAAGTAAAACCATATTAAATATTATCGCCCTGTGCTAAAATGTAACTCCTTAAAAACTATTCCCATTTAAAAGCCCAATTAAACAATTTATCTTCTAACTATAGGCTAGGTATGGTAGGTTAGGCCAGGCCGGCCTGCTGGAAAAGATAGGTCTTTAGCTTTTGGCGGAAGGAGCGGAGGTCCGTAGTAGATCTAAGTTCAGGGTGCAGGTGGTTCCAGAGGGTTGGGCCCGCCACAGAGAAGGCCCTTCCCCTGGGCGCCGCCCGCTGGCATTGCCTAGTGGACGGCACCCAGAGAAGTCCCTCTCCGTGGGAGCGAATTGGCCGAAGGGATGTATGGGGTATATTGATTTAATATATGGATAAATAAAATACGATAAAATTATATTTCGGTTTCACCCCTGCAATCTACCCCAATCAGTCCCACATATGCAGATCTCAACCAAACTATTTTGTTTAAGTGCTGTGCTGTGTTAAACGTTATTTTCAGATTCTGGCCCATATAAGTTAAGTTGTTTTATATGGGGATCCCAAGGGGTCATTCGTTTGGTATACAGACCAAGGTGCCTCTTATGCAATCGAATAGGAGGTGAACCAGGTCTTCTACCTCTGCCGCTCCTTACTTCTCAATAAGATCTCAATAGGATCTGGGATGTTTCTTGTGCTGTAAAGGCGCACAGTCATGGGACTAGTATTGCTGCGAGTGAAATGACTTACTCCAAAACTTTTGAAAGAAAAGAGAATCATAGCTGCTCTCTGGGGCTGCTCCCTTTGACTTGTACCCTTCTTGTTCAGATTTGGACCCACCACCACGAGTAGGCAGCCCTCAGGACCCTTTCAAAATTATAACTCAGGTTGAAAAATGACATTCTTTACCTTGGCCTTATGGGAGCAATAATTCTCTGCAGGCAAATCCTCTAGTCTTGTGGATGAGACAGAGAAAGGAACTGTGCATAGAAACATTGGAGCCCAGGCAGAAAAATCGCAGCATTCAAACTTCCATCCCTGCTTAACTCAGTGGGCCATGCCAAGTAAGTTTCAGAATATTGTACAAGTAGTCCTCCATGTACAACTATTTGCTTAACGACCGTTCAAAGTTACAACAGCACTGAAAAAAGCGACTAAGGACACTTGCGACCATTGTAGCACCTCCAACAGCCGTGAGATCAAACCTGAGGCTCAACAGCCATGGCGAAATGGAAAATCATAAAATGGGACATGACTCGTTTAACACTTGCCTTGTTTAGCAGTAGAAATTTGGGGCTCGATTGTGATTGTATGTTGAGGACTACTTGCCACCCAGATGAAAAGGAGCTTTTGTGAGAGTCTGAAAGCAAAAACAAATTTTATTATTTAAAATTCTGTCAGTTATAGAATTAAACCTACAAATTACACTCTTGCGAAGGGTTGGATTGAACCAAGTGAGTGGAGAGTCCTAGGCTAGGCTTTAAGGTAAAGGTTCCTCTCGAACATATATGCTAGTTGTTTCCGACTCTAGGGGGCGGTGCTCATTTCTCTTTCAAAGCCAAAGAGGCAGAGATGTCTCCATGGTCAAGGGGCCGAAGGCACATGTAATGCTGTTATTTTCCCACCAAAGGTGATTCCTATTTTTCTACTTGCATTTTTACATGCTTCTGACCTGCTAGGTTGGCAGAAGCTGGGACAAGTAACGGGAGCTCACTCCATTATGCGGCACTAGGGTTTTGAACCGCCAAACTGCCGACCTTTCTGATCAACAAGCTCAGCTTCTTAAGTAAGGCTAGACTTCACTATTTTTAAAAAAAATCTACACGTGTTCTTATTTCTTTTATTATTCATTGCGTTATTAGTGCTATTATTATGCTAGTAATATCCCCCCTATATAGTATAGCAGTAGTATACTGCTGTGTCAAAATATATGTGGCCCCCATCTACCCACTTGATATATTGGCAAGGTGCATTTTTGTGTGTGACAGTATAAAATGGTTCTAAAATTGATGTATAGAACTCATTTAGTAGGTGGGTAATATACAGGTGTTACACTGGTTAAATGTCTTCAAGACTGTGTTTAAACTCTCCCACTGTGGATTAAATAGGGATATTTCTCTCCAACATAAGGTCAATGGGGTGGACTTTGAGAGTACTCTGGCCTTTGTAAGCACACGAGAACTGATTGTATCAGCAAAGTGATTAAAGGAAAAACCCCTACCACCCATCAATTGTTATTCACAGTAACTACAAGAAGTGCAATGTATAACAAGCATCCTTTGACTTTGTTTGCTGGCTGACCTTTCCAGAAGTTCAGGAAAGTATAATGGTAACTGGGCCTATTTCCCAAGTTGACATTTGTATGCTAGATCACAGATCCATCAACCTTCATCTGACAGGCTTTGAGAAGGGAAAACATTGTCAAGGGAAGGCAGATTTTTATTACTGGTCTCAACAAGCATCCTTTACATGTTTGACATTTTGATAGCCAATCCTCTTTAGATCTCTGACCGCTCCTGAAATTCGCCAGGCCAGATTTTCAGGACGTTGTTCCCTTGATATGTTAGATCATATAGGCACCATCCAGAGCAATACAATTTGAAACTCTCTGGGTTCAAAGCTGGTAGAGTGATTGGGCAGTTGTAGAGTATCTGCACTGCGCACAAAGGGTACAGCTTCAGTCCTGTTTGGTCTGAAAAAAATTCTTCTCTGAAGACATGAAGTTATGTTGCCAGTTTGCAACAATACTGAGGTAGATGGACCAATACTGATGTAGTATAAAGTAGCTCTTACGTTTCTAGTGTCGGGAGAAGACTATAACTGACATTACAGATAACCTAGACGTCAGTACACACATATGTTTAACCTACATTACAGAGCTGAAGAGCTTCTTGGATGAGAAGCAAAATGTCTTCAAAGGAAAAACAAAAAAGTTGCCCTTTGAAAAAGCAACTTTGGGACAACCATGACCTGGATGACTGAGAATCTCCATAGACTATAACACACAGTATTCAGGTTTATGTATATCCTACTTTTGTATATAAAACAGTTAAAATAACAGAATAACAGAGTTGGAAAGGACCTTGGAGGTCTTCTAGTCCAGCCCCTCCACTCAAGCAGGAAATCCTATACTGTTTCAGACAGGTGACTGTCCAAATTCCTCTTTAAAGTTTCCAGTGTTGGAACACTGGAGGCAGGCAATTCTGTTAATTAATCGTTCTAACCATTAGGAAATTTCTCCTACCTCAGGTTTCTTAATCAGAGTATCATAAAAATAGTTGAATGTATGAAAGTTTATTACAGTCAAAGCATCCAGTTGTACATGACAATAGACAGTTGACAGTAACACATTAATATTTAATGGAGTCTAAGGTGAGGTAAGGAGAGGAGGGTGGAAGGGAGAGAAAGAGAAGGAGAGAGGGTAGGAAGGGGAAGAGGAAGAGTAGGAATAGGGGAGATGTAAAGGAAGAAGGAAGGGGAAGGAGAGAAGGAAAGAAGAAAGTAGAGGAGGGAGGGAGAAAACAAGGTGGTGTTGAACCAGGCGGAAGGGATGATAAATAAAGCAACCCAAACTGTATATTATAACCTATTAATACAATACAATAGCAGAGTCGGAAGGGACCTTAGAGGCATCTAGTCCAACTCCCTGCCTAGGCAGGAAGCCCTATACCATTTCAGACAAATGGCTATCCAACATCTTCTTAAAG